>OX463854.1:31103074-31308903 GCA_949825065.1 Odontocerum albicorne | reverse complement strand
ATATATATATATATATATATATATATATATATATATATATATATATATATATATATTTTTTTTTTTTTTTTTTTTTTTTTTTTTTCAATCCAATAAGAAAATGATAAATACACCTATTACTTCATGTCTTACGAAAGATATTTCAGTGAAGCAGTTTCCGAATATCATTACGATCATACGGAATTTAGCCAACGTATTTCAACATTCATATAATGATAATATTTTACTTGCACGATTTTCTCGTTCACGGTTCTACTAATTTACGACTTCCTTTTATACTTGAGTATTACAGTTTATTGAATTGTCAATAATAAACTTTATTTTATCTTGTCGAAGGGACTAAATTACCCATCCTGTCGTGTGGCTTATGACTGAGCATCGTGACTCTCATGATAACCTCTGACGACTTCTCTGCATTCATTCCTGCACTCCGTGGTTCGAAGGACAGTTGTTAAGGGTAGTCCAGTTGGATATATCACGTGGTCAATCCAATGTATTGTAATTCTTCTTGTGTGTCGTTTTTTCCGTGGACTGCTCCTTACCGCAGATATAAAGTTGTCTTTAATTCTCACAATTCCCTTGCTGATCCTGCTAAGAGATTTCTAGGACCTCCAGAGCAGCTCAGACAGGTGATAATGCCTGTAAAAGTTTACCCATTGGATTTCGAAGTTACTCTCCACTCGTTCATCCTTGCAATAGTAGGTGTTTGTTCCAGAGGTATAGTGATTTTAATTAAACTATGCCTGGATTTCAACTTAGGTGCTGAGGGTTGGTGGTTATATAAAGGATATTATGGGGCATCCAGTTGGTTTGATATCTCTGCACTGTTTATAAAAATATAATATTGAATTGGAATAACTTAGTTAGCTTTTATTCGAAATTATGTTAGCTGTTAATAATTGAATTAATTATTAAACTTTTAGCTGCCAAGGACTATTATTACATGGCATACAACTTTTACCAACGCTTTCTTACATGGCATGCAACTTTTACCAACACTGTCTTACATGGCATACAACTTTTACCAACACAAGATGATTCTGTTGATATTTTACAACCATTTATTTACATTCTGTTAATATTTTACAACCGTTGAGATATTACTTTCAGCGACACCCTTATTTCTCAGCTGCATTATGAACCTCATTATTAAAGGGTGGAAACCGCCTGTACAAAGTTTTAATATTTGATCAGACCTGGGTTTACAAAATTTTACAGGCATGCAATTCTTCTATTACCTTAACACTAAACTCTAAATCTTGGCTATTTTTATTTAGAATTTAATTTTTAAACAAATTTGCCGTAGCTTCCTTAAATAAGGGAATCACGTGGTTGAATTACCTCATTTTAAACATTTGGAGCGTATGAGATCCGACTGAATACAAATCACGAAGTTTACATATTAAATATTTGTATTTGCTCTAGTCCATGAATTCGGACATTAGCCTTTCTTGGTAGTTTTATATTCACAGTTATCTTAAATGGTTTTTTTTTCTGATATTGTAGTTTTCTTAGAATTTTCAATTCATTCTTCCGATGTTTGGTTTTTTTCTCGTTTACTCTTTTTTAATACTTGAATGATCGATCACTAAAGAAAACACTTATGAACCAACTTCATCCCTACTGTACGATTTTCATAGTAAAACCTTCGCGTACTTAGAGATTCGACCATGTAGTTTCTTCTGTTGGCAATCTAATCTGTCTGCCGCGTGATATATTCATGTTGTTACCCATAATTCATACACAACTTACATACGCTGCCTTAGCTCTTCTCCAACCCTCAGTGCACCTAAGATGAAATAGTCCGCAAATGTGATTTGAATGCTTCACAAAATGCTCAAATGATAACCCCCTCGCTGAATTTACTGCAAACGGTTTGTTATTATATTTGCATTAATGATAAACTTATCTTACAACATACGTTGTCAACCTTTTGACTCGAGTGCGCGCTTATTTCTTAATTTAATGTTTTAGTGATGTTTGTTTTTTCTTATTCAATCTTACACTTCTGTCGTATACAGAATGAATGACCTGTCAGAGACTTTTCGCGAGAAAAAAAGACTGGGACCCATCATTTTTTGTACAATATCATCAAGGAGCGATCCTGATTCCTTTGGTTTATAAAACAATTGTTCTATCAAACAATCATTGTTATTGAAATTAATATTCTGTCGAAATAACATTTTTTAAAGTTTTTATTCGATTATTGATGTTTAAATTCAAAGCTATGAAATACACCATGTTATATAAATATGTGTGAACATTTAAAATTTAATAAATAATAATATACATATGAGTATCGTATAAAGTGTTAGAAAATTAATACACATTTACGTATCAGAATGATAATTACATACATACCATTACGTTGGAGTAGCCAGAGAGAACAGAGCGCCAAACTTTCTTATACAACTGCTACGATTTCTCTGACGTTTCCTTATTTCAAACTTTCTTATTTTAGAGCAGTGCTTCCCAAATTGGGGGGCCGCGGGATTTCTCGTGGAGGTCGCGAAAATATTCAGTACAAAGTACAAATATTCACTTATGAATATTTTTCCACATAACATATTTAGGAAATGTATATATTTAACAGTTAAAACATGCGATATCATCTATCGCATTAAATTGTTTCATGTGAGTATAGTTTTTATTTAAAAAAATAGTTTTTAAGCAAGTTCCTATAATTTCATGTTGAATATAAATATGTGTATTTTAATTGTAATAATTATTGCCAAATAAATCTTCAACTATAAAAAAAATTGGGGGGGGGGAATTAATTACTTCAGATTTAGGGGGCCGTTACATGAAAGTAATTGGGAAGCACTGTTTTAGAGCATCAAATTTTCTCCAAATTTTCATGGATCATAATAATTAAAATATCGGTTCTTTTTTCCTTCATATTATACAACGTTTTCCACTCGATATTCCATTTTAAAAGATCGTTGTCAGACAAAAGGTCAAAGTAGTTTCACGTTTCTCGCGCACGTAGTCTATCCATATATGTTATGTTTACTGGAACGTGCTTACTTAAGGAGATCACTCAATAATACATACGAGTATCATATACTTCTGAGAGGAGAATTCGCCTCGCGAGATATTCCTAAATATAATGTGGTGGTACAAATTCATCGCAGTATAGGGGGATTGCCTATTAATAAAAGAAGATATCGGAAAATATCACAGGAATACATCCTCATTTTCAAGTGGCCCTTAATATGTTTTGCAATTTGATATCAGATAACTTTGTATACATATATGATATATGAAAGAAAATAAGTTTTTTCCCTTTCATTTTTTTTACAGAAAAAAAATCTTTTTTACAGTAATGAAAATGTTATAATGGTTATAAAAGTAGTTAGTACTCATACCAAGTTGTATCAAAATTAGCAATTTTATAATGATTATAATAGTAGTTAGTACTCATACCAAATTTGTATCAAAATTAGCAATTTTATAATGATTCTAATAGTACTATAGTTAGTACTCATACCAAGTTGTATCAAAATTAGCAATTTTATAATGATTATAATATTAGTTAGTACCAAAATTAGCAATTTTATAATGATTATAATAGTAGTTAGTACTTATACCAAGTTGTATCAAAATTATCAATTTTATAATGATTATAATAGTAGTTAGTACTCATACCAAGTGGTATCAAAATTAGCAATTTTATAATGAGTATAATAGTAATTAGTACTCATACCAAGTTGTATCAAAATTAGCAATTTTCTTTCTTCGCATATTACTGTAAAATTGATTGCCAAAAATTAAGAAGTGTACACAGCATTGATATATTTAGAAAAAGCCTAAATTAATAATAATAGAAGGACCATTTATATAGTGCTGTTAAGAGAGCAAACTCTCTTTAATTTCCCTCTAACTCTGAATTCTAACCCACTATTATTGTCAGATGAAAAATATTAACTAATTAGAAACAACTTATGAAATGTTTCAAATCAGAAAGTGTTGATTGTAATATAATAGTAAGTTCTCAGTTTACCTTGTTCCCTGCTTACTGTCCAGTTAACAGAACATAGTTAACCCATACATCGCGCACACTTTTGCCACACATCTTCCTATGACCATAAACAACATTAATTTTCAAACCTTTTACTAGGCGTCTCTAATCGTCGTTGCTGGGTCTTGTTGTTGAGGATACCCTCGCCATTCCAACGTCAATTCATTTGAAAAATGAAGCTGTTTATTTTTTTTTCAAGTGATGTGCCGTTGGACACCAGCAAACTCACCGGCCCAACCGCTGTACTGAATCCGATCATAAACTTAAGTTAGACGATGTGAGCACACCGACATGTTTTTCTTTTTGAAAGAATAGATTTGGCCAAAGTCATATGTATGCTTTTACCCCCAGAAGAAAAAAATGTCTTTGTCATTCGAGGAGAATAACATAACGCGGGGCTCGAACCGGAGACCTTCGGCACGGAAGTCTGTTCACCTTAAGATATAACACTGGACATCTCTAATACATCTCACTTATCAGATATCTTAAATCATCTTAATTTTCATCAAACATTAGCACATCATCGCTATACAGCAAGCCATATAAATTTATTTCACTCATTTTTCACCTCTCCATACTCATCTAAATTGCGCGCACATGAATCTGTATATGTATATATAATATATTAAACAACCAAATGTTATTACATATACTTGTATATATTAGATTTATACCTCTATGCGGGCTCGAGATACCTGAATACGAGTTTTATGTTGAGATAAAACATTTGAATACGTTTTTACAAAATAATATTTTTTAATTCGTATGTTTTTTTTCTTCCAAAACGACATCAATAAAAATGTGTCTACTTCCTCGGATGGCAGACTACCGTATGTATGACATACCCCATTCTTTCCTTTCTGATGGCAAATTGCCTCCCTCTTGCTGTGCGTGACACGTGACGGATAACCCCGGCACGTATCAAGGAATATTAATTAAGTGCCACGTCCCATTATTCTGGATGTCTCAGACATAGTTTTATTTCTTTCTGCGTGGTCCCATTGCTAACAAATCACCTGAAAAACTAGGTAAGGGTCCCGCAATACTGGAATATTTTATGGAGGCTACATTCCCCCGTGGCCTATTTAATAACCCACGTGTCTTTGATCCCAGATCGGAATCCAGTTTTTTTTATAGTGTATCACTAGGATTTTCACTCGAGACCTTTTATCATCGTTATGATTAGTTGTAAGATTGCCACATGGCAATAAACCCACCAGATCATACTATTTACAACTAAAATGTAATACAATATCATCTTTTCTCAATTCAATACTCTTAAATCAGCGAATTTTTACTTTGAACCTCCTTAGACCTAATTTTTAATCTAAGATTAGTAAGACATAATTTTAACACTTAACTGTGATTTGAGGAAGACATTAACAGAGAAAATGTTTACGTGTTTCCCCATAGCTCGTATTTTCTTACGCTTTCCTATTTTTCTGCTCAGATTCTCGAACCAGTTACCGTTAGACTCTCATACTCTATAGTTTGCTTCACACTGCGACTTAAAAAATGTTACATCTCTCTTCAATGACGAAACGTATTTCTCCATAATTTTTTTTTTCTTATCATTTTCCATCTTCCTTTTCCTTTCCTAATCTTTGGTTGGTAGCATTTGTAAATATTTGGCTATCCTATTTTTTATTATTTTTTAATGTTAAAGTTTTCTTTGTTCTTGTTTTTTACCCAGCAATTGGCACTTAACTGCCTAACTCTTGTCTGGTTGGTTATAAATGATTGCCTTATGACAATAAACACGCCATTTGTATATTTTTACAATCAAGTGTTACATAAATAAACATTTCGCATATTTTATTTTATTTCAAATAGACAGTTTTCTGCAATGATAAGGGCTATTTCCTGGAAAGAAGCAGGTCGGGGGTTGACTCCAACATGCAGACTTAACATTTTATTTTCACATTTTTGAGACGAAGTATTTAAAAAATAAATATATTCTAACGCTCCATTTGACAGAATAAAAATAAGTTATTTGTTTCAAATTTAAAAAATAAAAGAAGTTTTGATAATACATACAGCATAGAGTCCAGAGCCGACACTGTCAGACCAAAGATCTCCTTCAAACCAGCGAAATGAAGGTACTCAGGAGTATCGTTGGCAAAACCCTTCGTGATAGAGTACGCAACACAGAAATCCGAAGGACGTGCGAAGTTGAAGATATTGTCAGATGAGGACGACAGAGAAGAAGGTTCTGGAACGAACACGTATCCAGAATGGCGGAACCAAGAGCCTTAAAAATGGCCAGGGACAGTATCCCCCAAGCAAGCAGACCTCCAGGACAGCACAGCTGGCAGTCGACGTCACAAGAGGCAAGCAATGATGCAGGACCATAACAGGCCAACAGGCCTAAAATAAGATGAAGAAGAAGTTTTGAAAAATCCATGCATAATATTATAAAATGTCCTCGCTTTTAAGATGTTAAGAAAAAATATTTATTAAAAAGAGTAATTTCATATCGTGAAACTCCCTCCATCTTACAATATAAACATTTCGTCCTTTGGAAAAACTTATAATATAATAGTTTTTAATAAACTTTTAAACACCACCATCCTCGCATTTTCTCATTTATTAGGGTTTTACATCACTAGTCGCCTCTCTCCATCGTGTTCTGTCTAAAGCCATCTACTGAGTCAAGTTCAGATTGCTCATCTTCACGTTATCCTTCCATCGCTTTTTAGGACAACGTTTTCCTCTTTTACAGGGACTTTCATTGCTAGTGTCTTACCTCCCACATCGTCAGCTGATTTCCTTTATACTCGTCCTTACCAGCAAAGCCTAGCCTTTCTCAATTTTAGCGAAATAAAAAAAAACCATGGCAATCATTCCTTATTTTGTCTTTCTTGCTCACTCCTGAAATCCCTCACAGCATGCACATTTCGGTAACATTACATATCTGTTCTTGGGATTTCTTTGTTTAATTAACATTATCTGGCTTAATTTTTATACTAGGCTAGTTTTCATTTTCTTTTTCTTAAATTAGACCTGTGGTATTATGTTGTCATCAGAACTACCTTTCTTCATATGTTGACTCCAAGCTGTCCTTCTATATTTTAAAAGGTTTTCCTGAAGGACGAATGCCAGCGGGTAGTTCATTCATTGACACGAAGAGAACTCTTGTTTTATACATCTTTTCAACATGGCTTTACCATTCTTCGATTTCTATCTCATCTCACAATATCTTCTGTTTCACACATTTTTCGGTTATGGGAGTTTGTAACTCAATTTCTAAGCCTGCAATGTATCTGAGAGTTTCCATTTCATTAGGTCTAAACATACTTTTTGTTTTTATTATATCTGATCTGGACTCGATCCTATAAGTCATGGCCGGCTTCACACATGATTTATAAAAAATAACCTTTCTGTCTATTCTCGTGTATTTATTTTTCTAGATCACATTTTTGGGATCCGAAGACAATAGCGAATTTATTTACTTGGCCTCTTATTTCATTAACGAGCTCATTGTAACTGAGCAAATTGTCACTTTATATTTGAAAAGTTTGTCTCTAACCATTCAAAGACAAGCGACGAATAAAATATGGTGCTAAAAGACACCAAATCTAATGGGATAAAGGACACTATTTTAAATTAGAAAACTAAAGGCGTCTTTTTTGTTGCGTACTCGTATGTACAAAAGTATCAGAAAAATCCTTTAACTTATTTTGCACTTTTTCCTCGTTAATAACGATAAAAAGTGGATTTCATAATAATATTCTAACAATCGTCTTTTTAATATGATAGTATCTGAATATTTCATAATATCTTAACTTCCGGCGGGACGAGATGTAAGTTTCAAACGTCAAAACTTTCTCTTTTTTCCGCGTGTAAAAACTTTATCTTTTAATGAGATTGCAAGGAGAAATTTCATATAATTTCATTGTTTTCTCCAGAGTACAAAGATAAATCCATTTTATAATTAATATTTGAAGGAAAAAACCCCGGGCGGCCGACGAAGGGTAAAGTCGAGCGATAACGTCACCCGCTGCTCGTGGGGAAACTAAACGAGAAGTTCTCAACCTTTTTTGTACTTGTCATTGTGTCAAATTAAAAAAAACTATTCAATGTTGACACACTGAGTGTTAATTCGGTAGCGTTGGATGCTGAGAATCCCGTGGATCGTCAAAAAACCGATATCGGCATACTTCAGGAATTAAATGCTACTGTACGACTGTTTTCAATATGCTTCCAGCGTATCCTGCAGTTCTTCGGCCACGTTTTTATGCATTAACCAGGTAACTTTGAGAAGTGTATGGCTATAGGAAGTCTGCCAGGAAAAAGAAACAGAACGCTGGCAACAAGATGGCTGAGTGATGTACACTTTCACGCAAACGACACTTTCACGCAAACGAAACCTGTACACTTTCACGCAAACGACAAATGATCGTAGTGGGTTGACCACATTACCGAATTGAATGTTCGATAAAATTGTGAGAACACTTCAAAGAGGCCGCGATCATTAGCCATGAGAAACCTGTGAGAGAGAAAGAAAGAAAGAGAGATTTGGTTTTTAAAATGATGAAACGTATTTCTCTTAGAAGCACGGTACGAAATACATATTTTTTAATACGAATTCATTAAACAGGTTTTTTTTGTAATTCTTCCTGTTTTCACGACATTTGTTTTTTACCTTATTTTAACATCAGGTCTCTTCGACACCTGATCTACTCTCATATTTTACCATACATGACCTCCTTTATTAGCCTTCAATTGTAGGCTATCAATCATCGGCAAAACACATTGGCCAAAGTCTTGCATGTCGAGGTGATGAAGTATATTTGATTTGTAGAAAATATCCAAATATGACCACCCCAATCATGCCTAATTATATATTATATCAGTCCTTTATTTTAAAAAGAATATAATACATTGTAATTTGTTTTTATCAAACACTGTTTATTCCACTTTATGTAACGGGGTAAGTTTATACCGTTACATAAAGTGGAATAAACAGTGTTTGATAAAAACAAATTACAATGTCTTTAAACCTCCACAATTTTAATACCTTAACTTTAAACAATAATATAATATATCTTGTATAATTTTATCCCTTTACAGATATTATTTATGCTCTTTTCCATTCGGTTATTTGTCATTGAATTTAACACATGTTTATCTTCGGACCTTTTTTAAGTTCTACACCATATAAATCATTCTTCATCTACGTAGTTGTTTAAATGCTTTTGCCAACACAATTTAGTCATCTGTAAACCCCCAAACATTTCTATATATTTTTTTTAATAATTTAGTATGCGAGTAGGACTGTTTCCCGATCATGGCGATTGCCTCAAGAGCACTTCCTAATTAGCTCAAAAGAAAAAAAGGAGGGTTGAAGGACACCCATGTCACTAATAAAAGCTCCATCTCGTTATCTAGCTACGAAAACCATAAATTAAGATATAAAATGGCCTAAGGGAACAACCAATTCGGAAGTCAATCCGCGAGGAGTCGAACCTGAGGCGCCTGCTCTGCTAAGCATAATTGTTAATCGTTACGAGTAGACTAAGGAGGTCGCCGACAAAGGTCTTTGTTCTTCGTCATCTTCCAGTATATTCTGGATGCTATATATTTTTTCCTGCATCATTCCTGGAATATGGATTTTTAGCTTTCCCTCTATCTCTTGAGGCTCTGCCTTGTGGTCAACTTTATATGGGGTAACTGAAAAACTCTACGAGGAATACGGGTCTACTACATTATTTGAACATGATCCTTCGAATAATGTATTCTCTGCCTACCTCGCGATCTCGTCGATTTTACACATTTTTGCTTATTTCTGTATTTCTTATTCTATATCTGAATGTTACTAGTTGAACATCGCAAGACCTTCAATTCTGATTATTTAAGGAGTGCTTTCTTTCATGCGGTATCAGCTCTGATTTCAATTAAATAACCTATTACAGATTTTATAGATCATTTTGCTTTCTGTTGTCATCTTCTTATTTTTCATTTTACTATCTTCGAGGCATCTAAATATTGAAGTATAGAGATCTGTCTTTATTTTATAAAATTGGTTTGTGATAAATAAAAGCAGTTTACATACATCGTTGGTAGATTTTTTCTTCACGTCATGCCAAAGTTCAGTTCTACTCTGAGTGAAAGCAGTTCACTGTTAATGGTTGGGTTGGGTTGGGTATGGGTATGATGTGACGTGGCAACATCCGGCTGTGATGAATGATAAGGAAACTTTATGATTCACTTCGTTTCAACGTGTTATGTTAGAATTAATTAAAACAAGACAAATTGATTTTATACTCGTAGCACTACATTTACGCGCCAGTTTTGAGTACAAAATTTATTACATTGCATAAGAAAGTTTTTTTTTCTTGTCATTTTTTTCTCCAGCGCTTCCATTTTAGAGATACATTATTTATTTTTAAAATATCTAATCTTTCGTTAAAAAAATGAGAATTTATAAAGATTTTTTAAATATCTCAGCATTTTGAAACTTATCACAATTTTTTTAAATTACTCATTGACATATCCTTCAATTCTTCGGTCACATAGAGTGCACAGATAATATGGTGAGATTCGTGGTCATTGACAATGTGGAAGGGCTGCAGGAGCAGAAGTAGATCACCTTTGTGTTGGAGCAACCAGGTGAAAAGTACTACGGACCTTCCTTTGCCGCAGGCTGTACGTAGAATGCCGAGAGGACAGAGGAAGAATATATACCACGTACAGCAGTTTCAATATTGGTCACGTTCCTCTGCATTAAGGTTACGACGCAAAAGAAAACCCACTATAAACATTAATGTTCAAGATGTTTCTAAATGTTTGTTACATTTAAGTGTTTTTAAAAAAAGCTATGTTTTGAACATATATCAATTTCACTTGATGGCAATATATCAATAATTAAGTGGCAATTTATAGAGCGCCTTTTACGGAGTAGACTCTCCTCAAGGGGGCTCTTACTAGGGATTCAAACCACTGTTATTGACAAATTCAAAATATTAAGAATAAATATGCATAAGTTGAGATAAATGGTAAGAAGGTGGTAGCTGCGGCAATTAGCCTAGGTACCTCTTCGCATTTGCATACGTTTATAAAAACACAGAAGACCAAAATTGAATTTTTACAGCCCGTTTGATTACAAAATATTTCACACACGTTATGTTGGAAAATATATATATATATCGTTACAGCAGATTAAAAAGATATATCGTACCAAAACTACAATAGATGTGGAATGTATCCATTTGATGGGAATCGCGAAAGCTGGGAGATGACTTGAAATCGCAATCGAACTATACAAGCTTAAAAATAAGAAAAAAACGTTGTTTTTAAATTAAAAAGCTGTAAAATGTTCATTTCTCTTAATTTTGAACTATTTGAATATTTACTACAAATTTTATGAGATTAATATTATAAAAAAAATGTGCGTATGTTATTTTATGTTTTTCTTGGTAAATGTTTTTTGACAATTTAACAACTTTGATCCTTCAAACTCTCAAATAAAGTTTGAGAGGTCCTGTAGTAAGGGACGCGAATGAAATTTTATCCAATTTAAATCAGATTTGCTTGAATGCAGAGGAATAAAAGTTTCCTCAAGGATTCTGTCTCTTTGTTACTGTTAACTCGACGCAGCCTAGGCATCACTGTGAAAATACAACTTTTTTAAAATAATAGATATTATAATATATGATCGAAGTAAAGGCTATTATCATAAACCAGAAGCTGGCCAGAATAACTACTTTATTATTCAAGACACATTTTATCTGGGGTGCAAATCCTAATTCAATCAAGCCATAATTTAAAAAAATACGTCATTGAAGTTTTGAGGTATACAATGAAAGAATTGAATAAAGCTAACAAAACATACATGAAGTGCATATGTGATTAGAAGACATGGTATAGGACAGTTATGGGTAATATATGACACGTGTGTCAGAGGTGACATGTCAAGACATTTTGGGTGACACGCATCGTTTACGGACGATCTTCAAGACAGTATCTGGGTTTAAGAGTTCGTCGACTTGAGGTCCAAACTCATGAATCTAGAAAGAAATCGTTTGGAGAATGAAGAAGAGTGCCACTACGAACAAGATATTTTGAATGCTTGGAACCGATTACCGAACACTTTTGGCACTCTGAAAAATCTAGCGATGGCTTTACTCACACTATTTCCCTCAACGTACTTTTGTGAGACCTTATTCTCAACGTTGAATTATATTAAAACAAATAAAAGAAACCGACTGACTGATGAAGTTTGTAACGCTTGCTTGTGTTTAAAATGTACGAAATACCAACCGTCAATTGAAGATTTAGCAAATGCAATTCAGCAACAAAAAAGTCACTGAAGTAAATAATTATTTGTTTTTGATTTTTAATAATAATAAATAAATAGTTCAAAAACAAAACTCTTTCATTTACTAGGGCTGCAAAAATTATTAATATTCCTACATGTGACACGGCACCCGCACCCGGGTCAAGCCAGTTTTTTTCAGAATTTTGACACGCCGAGCTAAAAAGGCTATCCATCACTGGTATAGGAAGACAAAGAAGTGTATGGTTGCATCAAGTCAATATATTGTGAAAGAAGGAAATGTAAGAAGTATGAAAAATAAATACCTTACAATTTTATTTAACTCAAATGTAAATCTAACTCGACACTGGAAAAAAAACTTAACAATTTTTCTGGTCGGTTGTTAATGATTGCCTTTTTTATATCAAACCCGCCAAATCGTACATGGCACAAAGAAGTGTTTAAACAAATAAATCAATTTTGTAAGAAATAACTTCTTTTAAAATTCTCTTGAACAAATGACACTAATACGCAATACTCCTTTACGTTTATCATCTAGAAATATTTTGATAACTAACATACATACGAGAACATTCATACCATCGAGCTGTTTCCCTGCTGGGATAGGCAGAGAGGACCAAGCACCAGACTTTCCTATCTCGATACACATATTTCGCCTCTTCCACACCCATACGTTTTCTCAGACACCTCCGAACGATTTATCTTATTTACATTTTTTTACTTCAAAGTATCATTCACTTGATCGAACCATACTTTTCTTGTTATTCTTATACCACGCCTTCCATTGATATTCGCACTGTATATTTGTGTTATTAGTTCTTCTTTATTCATTCATTCCATGTTCCACGATTTATCTGACTTTTAACTTAATCCTTTCAAAATACCATTCGTTTGATCCAACCAATCTTTCTTGATATTTCTCTACAACACCTTCCACTTATATTTGTTCTGTATATTTGTTTTATTAATATTTTTTGTTCCACGTGCCCAAACCGTTTCAAAGTGCTCTTCATCGTATTCAACTCATCAACCTTAAGTTCACATTCGTTTGATAATTAAGAGGTACCTATTTTTAGAAAGCTACTTAAAAAACAAATCCCAAAGTTCTAATATAAATTCAAAATAATGAGGGGTTGTTTTAGATATCTCTCGTCCTTTGTTTCACTCGAGGGTTGGGCAAGTTACTTATCCGGAGTGATCTTTGTTACAAGTTATTCTGTCAAACTTAAGAAATCCCTCCATTTTCTTTCATGAAAATTTATTTCAGAACTAAGAAAAACGCAATCCATTTGTAATATTATTACCAAACAAACTTTTGTTTTACTGAAAATACCCATCTCTTTACTGAAAATACCCATCTTTTTAAATCTGTACTAACGGCAAACATTCTCCTCCACTTACAGATGTTTCTCGAGTTTCTGATCAAATTACTTTGGATCGATTTACAGAACACATAATGTAATGTCCTACAGTAATCCCTCTAGTAACGCTATCTCCGTTTATTTAAATTCACATTGACGCAGTTTATTAGCAAATACTGTGAAAGTTTGTGCACTGTCAAGAATATGTGATATATCTATGTACTCGTATAATAATAAAAGTACAATTTAAATACCTCCGTTTAGAGAGCAAACTCTCCTCACGGGCGCACTCAGGATTTAACCTCACTAATTAACAGATTTAAAATATTACAAAATTATTACGACAGACTGTCAAAACAAATTTGGTCTGCAAGCATAAGTGGGAGTCGTTCTAGAGGACGACCGAGATAAGTGTTATTTTTCCAAGTGAATCTAATTTAAAAAAGAATAGATAAGCAGTAAAAGAAACAGAAGGGACTGTAAGAGATAATGTATAGATGTGGAGGAGGTGAAGGAAGAATATCATGATTCCAAAGTTTGGCGCTCTGTTCTCACTGCTTACCTCAACCGGGAAATGGCATGATGCATTTTGTATTCCGTTTGAAAATTCAAATGCATGTTTTAAATAATTTTTTGGATTCTTAATCAATACTTTTCTGTACGAGCGATAACAGTATCAATGGAACTTTCATTCAAAGTGGTATACCGTATTGGCCTGACTATGGGGTGACCCTGATTCAGATAAGGCGGTTTGATAAGGCGACCCATATTTTTTAATCTGCTTTTTTAATCTGCTTTTAGAAGAAAAACAATTCCCTCACCATTATAATATTATGAAAAATAAAATGTTTAACGAAAAATATTTATTAAAACAAAGTACCCAGATAATAGTAAAGTATATGTTTAAACATGAAAAGAAGAATTTAAAAAAATCCAACTACATTAGCTAATCAGATCAGTCAGATTCACACATGGCTATATAGGTAGCATCCTCATTCCTCAGCATCAGTCTCATATTCAGTGATATTATCGTCTTCGAAATCCTCAATCATATATGCCCACAAAATATTATATCATTCAGCACCGTCCATTTTACTACGCACAGGCATGTGTAAACAATGACGCCTTTTGAACGCTCTCATTACAATGTTGCCATTTCGCTAATCGCGAGTAGTGAATTTATTGTTACCCACTATGTTTGTGACTCAAATATAAGGCGATCCCCCTATTTATGTGTCGCCTTTTTAAATAAAAACCTCGCCTTATAGTCGGGCTAATACGGTAATTTTTTTCTTCGTTTAAATAAATTATGTAGCTCTCTTCCACAAGAGTATTATATTAGCTATCAAACAACCACTTATACAGAACTAAAGATATTTTAACTATGTTTGAAAGGAATATCTGGCAATATGTAAAATATCACCTATTTTACATAGCATTCAATGGCTCCATTTCCTGGAACCAATTAATTACCCACGTAAACAGGGGAATTGCTGTATTTCTCTTATCATATAAGAAATTTTCCATACTTAATGGAATATTTGGAAATCTTGTTATTGTTTTAACTTGAGTACATTATAATAATTTTTAGACGATTTAAATTTATACCTCAAATATATCAAATTTGTTTTTTGGTAAATTATTGAACCGTTAGTAAAATTTAAGCTTGATGAATTGTTTCAACCATGCGTGGGTATTGTCTGCCATTTTTCTTTTCCTAAGTTCATTAAATTATTTTTTTTATTTTATATGACTAGACTATTATTAATGGATGAAAATATACTGTGACTTGAGAATTATACTTGAAAATGTAAAAAAAAGATCTGAGAACGAATATTGCAAAATCCAAAGTCATATTAATTGAAAAGTGGGAAGGAAGAAGTAAATACGATATTCGGGTGAACAATGAAATATAATATATTATAACTAGTTGTTAATTTCTGCTATTTGGGAAGTTTGTCCGCCGACGATGTAAAGGTGGAAATAGATATTGAATGGCGAGTTGCAACAGGAAACTGTCAACGGAGCACTAAAACATATACTACCTTGATCAAAAAATTTTAGGACTTTATTCATAAAATCGAAAATACAAGTTTATTCATCAAAATCGATATGGTCCCCTTCAAAGTACTCCCCATCAACTGCAACGCACTTACGCCAGCGCTTGATCCAATCCTCGAAACACCGCTGGTACTCAATTTTCGGTATGTTCATCAGAGCCGTCTTCGATTTTTTCATGATATCCTCTCGGTCGCTGTAACGCGTTCCGCGAAGCGGTTTTTTAGGTCGGTTGAACAGGAAAAGTCGCAGGGAGCCAGATCAGATGAATTCGAAGGCTGCTGGATAGTATTCGTGTTGTTTTTGGTCAAAAATGCATGGAAATCATGTCTTTCGCGATTTCAACGCGGTCCTTTTTTGCATGAAATTGAGGTCTTTCGGCACCAGTTTTGCAGCGACACATCTGAGGCCCAAATCCTTAACCAAAATGTCTTGAGCGGATCCATAAGCGATGTTCAAGTCCTCGGCCAGCTCTCTGTTGGTCAATTTGCGGTTTTCGGCCAACATTTCTTTGAGTTTATCGATGTTTTCATCGGTTTTCCACTGCCACTGCGTTCGTCATCCTCGACCGACTCACGACCACTTCTGAAGCGTTCGTGCCACCGAAAAACACTTCTCCAATATTTCCAAGGTCTGCGGACCGTTAAATCCGTTTTTCACACAAAATTTAATGCAAACTCGTTGATGCCATTTTCAAACTTGTAAAAAATCGAAAACACGCACAAAGGTAGATGTACTCAGTACAGCGTAACTTTTACAAATGTCAAGCTATGACGCTGAAATTTGGAGGGAAGTGTCAATGATAGATGTGGTAACCTAACAAAAAAAAGAATTCCAATCGGGTGACTGACAGTACCACACGGTGGCCGGTCCTAATTTTTTTTGATCAAGGTAGTATACTTAAGCCAAGCAATATTAAACTCTGTCAAAAAGATACTATAATAAATAAATATAAGTGATAATAACATAGTATGTACAATGTACATAGATATATGAAAATATTCTAAAATTGTGTAATTGCGAAAAAAAATACATTTAAAAGAGAAGCTATTAAAAGGTATGTGCTCATCTCATAACATCCCTGCGGTCGAGATACAACCCCACCAATAGAGGACGAGACCTGCCGCGAGGGCATCAGATGTTTTCCAGCCCACTCCATTGTACATGTAGATAAGAAAACAGAGTTTAATAAATTACAATAAATAAACAGTCAATATAAACAATTCAGTATATAAAATAATAGGTCGCCGACAGAAAAAAAATAATGCAAAATATAGGTACAATAACATATATGATACATGCCGCAATCACACACACAAAATACAATATATATCCCGCAAAGAAAAAACACATCCAAGAGAGAAGCCACCAAAAAATCTGGGATCTTCCTACAACATCTTCCCAGCCAAGGCCCACAATACTTAATATTATAACCGAAACTACAAATCGAAGAAATGGTAAAAATGATGTCTCTTTGTACGAGAAGGGAGTAAAAAAAATGATATCTCTTTTAATGAGAAAGGAATAGTAAGAATGATGTCTCTTTGTACGAGAAAGGAATAATAAAAACGGTGTCTCTTTATACGAGAATGGAATAAAAAGAATTGTATCTCTTTTTATGAGAAAGGAATAGTAAGAATGATGTCTCTTTGTATGAGAGAAAAGTGAGAATGATGTCTCTTTGTACGAGAAAGGATTAGTAAGAAAGAAAACTGAGCCTAAGGCTAATGTTATTCTGGAAAAGTTTTTTTTAAGATTGATTCGTGTAGAGACTATCTCAGTGGGAAACGTTAAAATATCGCCTAGAGACGTCAACAAATCATTAATGCCGCTCCGCTACCAAAATTCCAGTACAAGTAATCCCCGGCAGATAGTTGACTTTGATTTATCACCAACGTGTCGTTAACGGCGTCGGACGAAAATGCAAAATTGTGGCAATCCATTTCATACTGTCGTTTCGCCATTGTGTTTGTATGTTTTTGTTTCGATGTCCCACGAATTGTATCCATTCAAACATTTTGCGTTCTTGACTGTTTCATAAATTGGCTATTTTAACTCGATTTGTCATGGAGTTTTTTTTATTGACGCAATAACAAAAGCATATATTCAAATCAATCACAGTATATATTATTTTTATTTATTAACTTAACTGGTGTATATAAGGGCTCTAGATATAAATCAATTCAACAATCTATCCCTTAGAAACCATGGTTTAATATAATAAAAATTAACAAGATGAAAGTGTCTGTCATGTGTCGTTTACGGATGGGTCACTGCGGGATGGCTAGTTTCCTTTAAGCCGAGGACACACCAAAGTGCTTCGTTAGGTGCTAAGCTAGGTTTTACGTGACACATAGACTGGGTAACTTCATGCCTGGCCACACCAAAGTGCTACGCACAAATTCATTTGGCAGTTGGGAGCGGTTGAGTCAACACACGATGTCACTCTCAAAACTGACCAATTTCATTACAACTTACCATCTTTATTTACTTTCTGTGCAACTTCATTCCAAAGTTATTTTATTACAGGTACATTTTTCTATAATTTGCCCGATGGGTTCCACAAAGGCTCCCTTATACACAGCTGTTATTAAAACGTCCGCCATCTTGCAAATTAACCAAAACGTCTGTTCGCTAGGAGATTTACTCGATGACTAATCGTCATGCAACGTGGCGCGAAGCGTGCAGTGTGGCCACTGCGATAGTATGCGGTACGTTGGTTCGCTAGGATATGTCACCTAACTCGCAACATAGCTCTAAGCATCAAGCGAGGCTCCTACCTGTGTGGCCGAGGCCTTACAGAATGGTTATTGTGGAGAACCCCGCCTGCGAGTGTAGTCTGGATGATGAAACTATAGATAATGTTTTTTTCGGTTGTCCTTTGCGAGACAGATTTGATTTACTAAAAGCCTTACCGCGTCCAATGAATGTTGCGTTTCTTCTTTCTTCGAGGAACTTTTTCAATTATGGTATAGATCGAATGATAAATTTTTGAAGCTTAATCAGTTGAAACTTTGAATTATCTAGAATTGTCATTATTTGAAATTGATTTTGTTATATTGACTCGTATAATTGCATAATGGCTTTAATTTGGTGGCTCAAATTATCCTAGTTTGGGTGGATGGCCTATTTAAAAAAATACATGCCCTTACAAAATCTCTAGTATTTTCCGTGGTAGTAATGTGAAGTGGAAGCATGGACGTTAAGAAAGATGGTAAAAACATGATAGATGCCTTCGAGATGTGGTATTAGAGGCGGATGGTCTGTATCTCATGGACCTACATATATACTATCACGCCATTTTCCTATTGGGGAACACAGAGAGGAGACAGTTTCAGACGTTTCTATATTGAAGAACATATTCAGCTTCTTTCACATCCACACACCTTCTCATACAACTCATACAATTTCTTGACTTTCTTCGTTTGAAATGTATATTTATTTTGATATACTTTCTTCATTCCTTTGTTCCGCGTGGCCAAACCATCTCAGAGTGCTCTTCTTAATTTTACTTAACACTTCAGCCAAGTTCACATTCATACCTTATCACTTCGTTACGTATTCTGTGATTAATTATTATCACCTCAGATATTCTTCTCAATTCGCACATTTCTATAGCATTTATTCGTTTCCTTTGTCTTTTTCCACGTTTCACTCCCATATATTAAAATTGTCACTAAAACACTGTTGTGGACTATCATCTTAGTAGGTCTTGATACTGCCCGGTTCGAGAATATCGTGGGCTCAATACTATAACTAGGTAACTCAAAATTCTCTATTCTGAGAGAATGGTGTTCTTAGTTTCGAGGTCCTTTTGTCTGGTAACTCCTCTTTAATTATAAGGTATCGCGCTAATATTTTTTTATGAAACTAATAAAGGAGGTTTCAATAGATCGTAAGATGTAATATGTTGTTTATAGTTAAGGCATTAACGTTGTGGAGGTTTAAAGACATTGTAGTTTATTTTTATCAAACGCTGTTTATTCCACTTTTTTGTGACGGTATAACCCTACCGGTTTCAAAGCTTTCACCTCATCTTCAGGGGAGCGCAAACAAGACTGGGAGCGCAAATAGTCTTGTTTGCGTTCCCCTGAAGATGAGGTGAAAGCCTTGAAACCGGTAGGGTTATACCGTCACAAAAAAGTGGAATAAACAGTGTTTGATAAAAATAAATTACAACGTAAGATGTAAGTTATATGAACTTCAGATATCCACTTTAACCCTGAGAGCGCTACGAGAAAAAAATATAATTGTCTATCTAGTGCTGAGATATATTTACGATTCGGACGTTCGTGATAAATATTTATTTTAAACAACAAAAAAACAAAAAACAAATATTTTTATAACATAAATATATTTTAGAATAAGTACCCTTGTATTCTAAATGAATGATATTCATTTAGAATACAAGGGTAGAACAAATTTCTTCCACTGCTATAGCAGTGCGCCGATCTCTCAGGGTTAAGCATTATTTTGTTTCCGACTTACCTAATTATGAAAACGCTAAATAACTCAGTTGATAAATAATATTTTAAAATACCTATTTAAAGCATTGGAAAGTCCCTTCGATGAGCAATCCGTTGATGTAAATAACTCAAATCCGTCTAATTTCGAGTTACTTATCTAGTTTTAGTATTGAGTCCACGATATTTTTAGTGCTCCAATCATTACTAGGTTTCTTATCGATATTCGAGTTCGAATAATGGACCTCTGTTATTCGTCATTGGGATAGTTTATTTATTTGAGTGTATTAATTTAAAATGTATGGTCCCTATTGGACTTTCCATCATTGGACATTATTTTATTTGATATTTTCCAAATAATATTAGCTTTATTTATCAGTGGTAACGATCTCATGGATAGAAGACTATAGAAGTTTTGTTATTGTGTTTTTTTTTTTTTTTACTTGCAAATCTTAATCTTCATGAATTTATTTAGAAGTGCTTTTGGGCTATTTTTTTTACAAACTCAAGGTGATGGAACGTGCAAGTGGAAAAAGACTGATAGGATCCGAATAGATGCTGAAGAAATGCGTGCTCTGAGAAGAATACATGAAATGGAAATATATCACATAATACGCAACAAAGTGATTAGGGGTGAATGTGAACTTAAGACCTATGTACAAATTAGATGAAGAAGAACACTCTGAGAAGGGTTTGGGTATGAAGAACGAATCTATGAATAAAAACTAACAAAACAAATATAAAGAGCAGAAAGCGTGATATAGTAAGACCAGGAAAAGGTTAGCTGGATTAAAGAAATGATATTTTAAAAGAAGGAAAATTAAAAATTCAATAAATCGTATAAAATGTATAAGAATGTGTATGAATGTTGAAGAAGCGAAAAATGTGTGTGTTAACATACATAAGAGAGTCTGCCACTCAGTTTTATATGCCTACCCAAACAGGGAAATGGCTTGATTATACGAGTACGTGTATTTTTATTTAGTATTTTTTTATAACCACGTGGTCTATTTTATTTGTTATTTTTTATTATTATTAAAAATACGTTTATATAATGTAATATAAAATGCATAATGTTGAATACCTATTTCATTTTTTTTTTTAATTTTATTAAATAATCTATAACCCAAACATTTGACAGAATGTACCTAGAAACAAGTGTATGTATATCTTAAGAACTTATATAATTTATATTCGTGTATTATAACTATGAAATTATTTTATTTTATTTCCTACGTGTAATTTTATTTTCAATAAAACTAATCTTTCATTTCTTAGAAATGGTTAACTCCTACATACTTATAACTAGATAACAATTCTTACAACTAATTATTTTAATATTAATTATTTATCATGTACATGTCCCCTAGTTCAGGCTACTTATTTTCGTTTGTTTTTTAATTATTTTTTCTTTGTTTCAGGTATGTTTCCTTGGCTTCCTTTGCACCAAGAATCCAACACACGAGATAAAATGTAATTAAGACGCAACAATGGTACAAATTCAATATATTTCTTCTAATTAATATTGGGTTTTTTATTCATTAAAAGTACAGCCTTTTCATGGTATATTTTATTACACAAAAGCACAAAAAGTGATCTATTTATAATTATTATTACAGAGATATTCTACTGATGATTATGACAAATTACCTTCGTGGCCAAATTGGTAGGACACCTGACTTCTGACCCGGGGGCTATGTTCGATTTTCGTTGAAACTTAGATTTTAAAAGGATATCAGTATCTTTGACTTGAGGCGTCTTTAACATCTTTCTGATTAGTCGGAAGAGTTGGCCACATTGCAATATACTCGCCAGGTTTATTTATTTATTAAACACCTTTATTGCAATACAATCTGGCGGGCTTATTGCCAGGCGGCAATCTCTTCCAACCAACCAGACAAAAGTAAATGAAGCAAGTTACGTGGTCGCATAAATCATTCAAATGACTATCCATCCCCACGAAATCCATAATCATATACGTGAGAACATGCCCACGAATCCCACAAAGACGGACAATCACATTATTTTTCATATAAAGTGAGATATCATCAATCAAAAGGAAAGGAAAGGATGGTGGAAAGGAAAGGAAAAGAAAAATCAGGAATGAAACACGTTATTTTACTGACTAGATATTAAGAGTTTTTTTCAGTCGCTTCTTAAAACATGCCAAGGATGGAGCGAGTCTTATATTGGTTTGTAACTGATTCCAGAGTCTCACTGCATGGACAGTAAAGGACGACGTAAAGAAAGAGGAGCGGTGAACTGGAAAGGCCAATAAATAATATCTGTTTGAGCGTAGCGCTAATCCATGATTGGAAAGACGCTGAATTTTTTTGGCGAGATAAGAGGGTGTGGCGGGACAGTTAAGGATATTATACAATAGAGACAGTATGTGAATTTGGCGTATATTTCTAACATTCAACCAGTTCAATGCCTTCTGGTAAGAAGTTATATGATCGTACTTTCGTAGGTTGAAAATAAATCTTAGACACACATTTTGAAGACGCTGTACTGTATTACCAGGTTGTACTGTTTACAATGATGGTTTAATACAGTACAGTTATATGGTATTTTATTATACTTCCGTTTTTAACAACACAACATTGCGAGCTTTTTGTCATGTGGTAATTTGTTTTTTCCAAACAGAAATGTGTTAAAAGAAGATAAAGTCAAAATGTGGTTATTTTTGTTTATTGTTTAAAGTTTCATCGGAAATCGAACCAGAACTCTCGACCTGGAAGTCAAACTAGATAATAACTGATGATATAGAAGAGTGAAATTACTGACTATGTGGCTTTTATAAAAACATAGCTTCATTACAAATTTAAAGAACACAATGTTCGATCCTTAGGGTTATAATCACTAGAGTAAACACTAAACTCGAGGTCTTTCATTACACGTATTGGCAAAACTATCGTACGTAAAAAAGACACAATATTCACACACATGCTCTGCGCTTGCGAGTATTGTTAACAAACCAACTCTTGCTAGACTGAAATCATACCGATTAATTTTTTTAAACTATCGGGATTCAAACTCGAAACGCCCGGTTGGAAATCAAGTGTATTTCCAACGAGGGCACGGATTTTATCATAACTTTCCACGGAATGGCATAATAAGTCATATTTTTTTATTATTTGGCATCCCTACTAGGTATATACATACTACAGGTATATACACACATAATTTCTCTGTCGGTTTAGGTAGAGAGGACAGTGCGCCAGAGTTTCTTATCTCGACACACATCTTTCATTTCTTTCACATTCCTACACCATATCACACAACTCATACAATTCCTCTGACTTTCTACGTTTCCTTCTTTCGAAATATTGTTGATCCAATAACTTGATCCAATCATACTTTCCTTGGTTTTCCTCTATCACTACTTCCACTCACATTAGCACTATATATTTGTTTCATTTATATTTTTTCATTCATTCGTTATACGTGGCTAAACCATCTGAGAGTGTTTATCATCAGCCTTAAGTTCACTTTCTTCGCTAATCATTCCATTCCGTATTGTCACAAATTGCTGCCACCCCATGTATTATTTTTAGTGCACGCATTTCTACAGCATTATTCGGCTCTTTTCAGTTATTTTCCACCGTTCATGTTTCACTCCCATACAAAATACTATTGTGAACTATTATCTTAGCAGATTTTGACAAAAAAAAATGTAAGGTTTATTTAAATGTTTTCGATAACCCAATCGTGAATCATTTATTCGCAACCGTTTTGATTTCATCCATGGCGATGTTGGAAATATTATCCAGAAGTTGAAACATAATAAAACAGTTTTCCGTATTTGAGTACATCCGAGTGAGCCGTGCCGTGTTCCCATCCCAGTGCTGGATCCATCCATCACGGGCGTAATTTGTCAAGGGGACCGACATTGTTTCGCGAACCAAATGTGTGCGACACCCACGTTTTTACCCAAACCAATATTCACAAAAAAAAAAGAATCGTTGAAAAATTTGCGTTCAACATTAACGTCTCATCTGCAAAATCAAATATCTATTTGGTGAAATTAAATGCTTTTCAATTTTTATTTCATTATTTTTCTGTTGTATAGGGCCTTTCAAATTGAGCGGTTTTTTTTATTCTTGAATAAAACACAGATGGCGTCGTGAACTTGCCTGGGTCTTGTGACATTTGAGAAGTGTAAAGTATGACATTTATAAAAATAGAGTCGTATACAATACAACAACGCGTTCAAATTGTCGAATTCTTTTATGTATTGTAATCTCCGGAAACGGTGATGTTAATTGGCCACCAAGATCATATGATCTGACACCGTTGGACTATTTTCTTTGGGGTTACTTGAAAAGCCAAGTCTATAAGAATGACTTCCAATCAATTCCTGAGCTGAAGGACTAAATTATTCGCGTTATTCTGCAAGGGGTGGACATTTGGCGGATATTGTTTTTTTGTGTTTAAATGTCATACATCATACTTCAATGACAAATAAAAGTTTTTTGAAGTCAAATCAAATTTTGTGTTTTATTCAAGAATTAAAAAAAATGAATTTAAAAAACCGCTCAATTTGAAAGACCCTTTATAAGCTCTTTCGGAGTGTTGTGCCGCGCGGTTTAGCTTATGACGGCAACGTTTTGAAAAACGTTGTAGTTTTACATCTTCAGGACTTGTTTGTAACCAAATTGATCATCAGGACTACAGACAAGTCCTGAAGATAAAACTGCAACGTTTTCGAAAAATCAGCGTCGTAAGCTAAACCACGAGATATAACATTGAAAGACCTTATATAAATATACGAAGAACGAAAAAGCTTCAAAATACAATATATCATATTTCTGTTGGTGTTCGTTATTTTTTTATATCAACCATTTAGGATATTCTTTGGCATTATCTAGCAATATATAAAAACGTTTTGTATGGGTTTAAAATTAACACTCATGAATATACATAATAAAATGAATTCATTAATGGAGCACTTATGTAATATACAACAACCGCGCTATATCAAAAGTGCCAAAAATAACAATACATAATGTTTATTTATCCCCTTGACGTGTAGAAGTTAAGCTTAGTATTGACCTATAGAAGTTAAGCTTGGACTTGACAGAAAAAGGATAAAAGTAATATTAATCCTGTGGAGATACGTGCACTATTTGTGGAGTGGTATTGTGTAAAAGAAGGCGGAATGTAGACATCAAATGTGAATGCATGGATAAAATGGATGTATTAAGTAAAATGAGCAAAGGAGCTTTAATTTGGTTTGGACATGTGGAAAGAGTGAATGGCAAAAAATGACTTAGCGAATATACAAGTCACAATTGCAAGGTGTGCGTAGACGAGGTAGACCGAGGAAAACGTGACTGGATTAAATGGATCAGATTTTGAAATATAGCAAATTGGAATAATGGATTATTGTGCTTAATGAGATGTAATGAATTTCACTTTTGTTATATACAGTACAGCCAAATTTACAGACTGTCTCTATTTTATAATATCCTTAACTGTTCCGCCACCCCCTCTTAAATCGTCGAAATTTTTCAGCGTCTTTCCAATCATGGATTAGCGCTACGCTCAAACAGAGATTGTCTATTGGCCTTTCCAGTCCACCGCTCCTCTTTTTTTACGTCATCCTTTACTGTCCATGCAGTGAGACTCAGGAATCAGTTACAAACCAATATAAGATTCGCTCCGTCCTTGGCATGCTTTAAGAAGCGACTGAAAAAACTCTTAATTTCTGGTCAGTAAAATAACGTGTTTCATTCCTGATTTTTCTTTTCCTTTCCTCTCCACCATCCCTTCCTTTCCTTTTGATTGATGATATCTCACTTTATATGAAAAATAATGTTCGGGTGATTGTCCGTCTTTGTGGGGTTCGTAGGCATATGCTCACGTGTGTGTTTATGGATTCCGTGGGGATGGATAGTCATTTGAATTATTTATGCGACCACGTAACCAGCTTCATTTACTTTTGTCTGGTTGGTTGGAAGAGATTGCCCCCTGGCAATAGGTCCACCAGATTGTATTTGCAATAAAAATTATAAATAAAAATAAAATACAACTGTACGGATTAATTGCAATTTGGCAATTTTTCCCAACTAACCAGAAATATGTCAGAGACCTTAAGTTAAAACCTGACAGGATTTTTTTAAGCAACAAGAATCAAAACCACAACCCACGACTCAGAAGACAGGTGTTTTACCAACGAGGTACCAAAGGTTGGCATGTATGAATGAATAGAATAGGAGATCCGTTCTCCATGCCTAGCCCGCAAAGTACGTGGCTTGAAGGTATCTATGTATGTAATATATATTTCTGTTATGGACATTGAAGGCAAGTGTTATTTTTAAACCTTAATTATGTTTCTTAGCAAAAATGTTTAACACCGTTCGGATTAAAGTGTCTTGAAAGTCTTAAAGACATATTATTTTTATTATTTCGAATTCTGCCAAGTTCAATAAATGAAGAAACGGAACGTGACATTCGGTCGGGTAGCTTTTTAAGATCGCCATATTAAAAAAGAATAAAGGGACCGGGGGAATCTCACGAGAACTGTTTAAAGATCTGCGAGGAAGAAAAGAAATGAGAACTCTTTATTAAAAAGAAAAAAATCCCATCCCTAAAGCCTATTCAGGGTATATATATTTCAAAGGGCGCAATTCAAAGGAACTTTGTCAAAAATATTAAGAGAATTTTATCAAAGAAAAATGTGAAAAGGAGAGCTTTTTTTGCTAGTGCGTTCGTGACCCGGTGCTTAACGAAATGTTTTTTGGCCTCGAGACTCTTAAAGCTTATGAGAGATATGAAAGTCTTAAAGAAAGGAATTCCGAAATTTCATACCCAAAAAGGTTATATGTAACAGAAAGTTGGATTTTTTAAGTCTTTATATAAACATCTTACGAGGGATTTATTTTGAATAGACCTTATTAAAAAAAAATTAATTTCGCCTGTTACATTTTTCTTCTAAATACGTATATTCTAACTCAAAGTAAACTATCTTAATAACTGTTATATTATGCCGTATGAATAATTTATTTTCTATGGTAACAAATTCTTATTAACATTTTAATGAAGATAACTTTTCAAAGTACGAAGGTATCTATCATATCTTTTTACTCTTTTTTTCTCTAGAATATTTTCTGAGCATATGATAATACTCGTACTTTATTACGAGAGAAAGAGAGAGACTTGTTTATTATTAATTAAGAATAGTATTCAAACGATGTATGTAAATTCTTGATGTCTTAACATGCAGTGTTAAAATTAACCTCCTCAAGTCTGAATTAATTCTTAGGTTTTAAAATAATATTCTTGCTTGTGAGTGTATTATTTACACTAAATGCAACATTGTGTCGTAATAGTTTGATCAAGAGTTCCCAAAGTGGTCGATATCGACCCCCTGGGGTCGATTTTATTTTTCTAGAGGTCGAGTTTAATAAAAAAATAGTTTCAATAAAAAAATTTGGGGGTCGACGACAGGAAAAATAGACCCCCTTACTACTGCTATTTGTATGTTACTTCAAAATATCTATAATTCGAATAGGTTAAATTAAGAAGTAAAATAATAAAAAAAAATTTTTGATAAAAACACATTACATACCAAACTTGTGAACGAAAACGCAAAATGTGTCATTAAAAAGAGTAAAAACATGTAGCTCAAACATGTCTGTGCATTCTCTTATCGAACGTATCAAAGCAAGTGCGGACGTGAAAAACCGTTGCATGTTATCTAGTGAAATATTTAATATTGAGTACTGTACAAACTTATTAATTTGATTAATAAAGTAAATGACTAGGGGGTCGACGGCTTTTTTAAAGGGATCTGCGGCCGAAAAAAATTTGGGAACTCTTGGTTTAGATGGACGGTGCCCAAAACGTTCAAAGTCTATAGTACAGTATCCAACACTTCATTTGGTATCAGAAAACGGGAATATACCATAATGCTGTTCACAAAATGTATATGAACTATGTGTCCATTATAATGTACGCCAGGTCTGAACAGGTTAAAATTTTCTAAAATTCAATCAGTCATACTGTTTCACATTCTAATACTCCTCAATATAAATGAGAAATTAAATGCATTATTATTTATGTGATGAAGAAAATAAATGCGATATTTGGGTGAACAATAAAAAATTAGAGTAGCTTGAGCAATTTTACTATTTTGGTGGTATTTTCTCAGATGATGGACGAGCTTCGCGAGATATGATATCAAACGGAGTGTAGCGATAATAAATAAAGTCAACGGGGGGCACTTAAACAAATTTTCTCGAACCGGAATATATAAAAATCTGCTAAGATGATAGTTCGCGACAGTAATCTTGTATCAACTTCGATTTTTGGCAGTGAAGCGTGTACATGGAAAAATATATAAATGAGCCGAATAAATGCTGTATAAATGCATTCATTGAGAAGAATTCGTAAGATATGAGATAGAAGAATACAGTGTATGATATAATACGGAATGAAGTGATAAGGGATGAATGAATGTTAACTTACGGTTGGTGTATTAAGTATGGTCAAGAAGATGACTGAGATGATTTAGGCATATAAAACGAATGAATGAAGAAAGACTAACAAAACAAATATACAGCGCACATGTGAGTGAAAGCCGTGGTTGAATCAATTGAATTATATTTTGAAGGAAGGAAACGCAGAAAGTCCGAGAAATCGTAGGGGTTGTGTGAGAAAGGGAGTGGGTGTAGAAGAGTAGATATATGCATATCGCGATAGGAAATTCTGGCGCTCTCTCTTCTTTGCATACTTCAACACAGAAATTGTATAATGGTTTTTATGTGTATATATCGTTCTTATCGGAAACGATTGACAAAGCGCAGGTTTCAAACCGGCGACCTACTGCTGAGGAGTCCAACGCGTTAACCGCACGCTTATCCATTATTTTATTACTTATTTTGTATTTTAAGACTAAAGAAAGTATGGTTGGATCAAGTGAATAATATTCTGAAAACGTAGAAAGTCAGAAAAATCATTTAAGTTATATAAGATGTTACATGGACGTAGAAGAAAATAAGGGTGTTGGTTGAAATTGAAACATCATGCGCTCTGTCATTTCTTCCTACCTCGACAGGAAAATGACGTTATGGTATGTACGAGTATGTATAAAGGTTAAAAGATGTATTGGCTTACAAACAACCCTTGTTGAAAGAGAAAGACACACTATACATGTATTTTGCCTCTCTTCTCAGATAGGATGGTGTCGCCAGAATTTGTCTGATATAGTTTTTTTTTATTTAACCGTACTTTAGATTTCTAAAGCTTTATATTGTATAATAATATATTCGGATAGTATAGAAAATACAATAAGGGTGGGATAATCTAGAAAAGCGTGGTACGACCAAATTAGTTAAATTCTGAAAGAGGAAAATGTGAAAATCCTTTATTTTTATTTTTATTTATTTTACACGTGACAAGAAATATACGTCATTTACGAAAAAATAACCGGTTATTTAATTTGGACACACAATTTTAATGGATCTGGGTTTGTTGCCTTTCATTTGTCATGTCCCCAGTAAACTAGGCCTGTATCTCACTGAAGACATATAGCATGAAAAAATAAATCGATACTTCTTTCCGATTTTTTATTTTATAAAACCCCGTGGCACATTCTCATCAACTTGACAAACAGTGACACTCAATTACATATGTATACATCACGTGAAATCAAACTCCTCACACTTCATCACTCCAGACAGACCAAGAACATTCATCCCACAATATACCGCACAAATCATAAAAATAAAAACAAAAATATAAGTATAAAACAACAAAAAACACCACACTCAAGAGCTCGCACGAACCTTTCCCATAAGTCATTCCTGTTGCAAGCCCAAGTAAAACTCAAACTCCTGTCGCAATAACAACCACGCTCCGATCGACTGCCTAAATTGTTTTCCTTCCTTTGCCTTTATTGAATTCGGCACCCCATTGTATGTCATGGGAGCTAAATAATATAAGCATATTCATGATGATGTGCATGGACGTGTCTGAATCGAATGATGTGTGTATGTCAGAATAGAAAGAAGCAGAGATATTTTATCTTTGCCTACTCTAACAGGGACAAAGCGTGATGATGATGATAATACGTGTGAAGTTTGTTATTATGACCAAGCTGATTCGATATTTAATATATACTCGTATATCACTTTTGAACGAATCAATGGAGTTTTGATTATTTTACATTGTGGAATGAAAATTTGGAAATCGTACGATAGATACAATCTTAGCGGGTTTAATATTTTTATTCCAAGTATGAATACTCAAGTAGACTGCCTAAATTTCTAATTTAATCTAATTCCGCATTTCAGCTAGAAATACAACGCAAAATAAACTTTCAAAATAAGCCAAATCAGAACTAACTACTATAACAACTCAATTATCAACAGCTTACATGAGTTAGGAAATTAATATTTGGAGTAATGTGTATTAGATTCCATCTAATCCAACTCCTTTTATTTTAAAAATTAACTAATTATGTTTCTCTCTAAAGGAGTGAGTTTGATTCTCATAAGAAATCATTTATTCTTTTTTCACAACATATTTATACTTCATCGCAGGTGTGCATGGAAGAAGAATACTAGAATATTGTGCATGACGAGATATATGAATGTGGAGGAGTCGAAAGCTATGTGCATGAATAGAAAAGTTTAGAAATCTGTTCTCTCTGCCTACCCCGCAAACGACACGGTGTAATAAATGTATGTATCTCATATGATGATCTTCGTGGCATACTTGGTAAGACGCCTGTCTCCCAATCCGGAGGTTGCGGGTTCAAATCCGGCTGGAATCGATATCTTTTTTAAGTATTCCAGTCTGGTTTTCACGTAAGGCTTCTTTAAAATTTTTATTGTTGGTTGGAAATTATTGCCACAAGGCAATAAACCCGCCAGGTTGTACTGTATACAGCGAAAATATGATATAAATCAATTTTTTCAATAAATGTTGCTATTTACTATTCCTCATATTAAATAGACGCCATTCAAAATTCCATAAGTCACTCGACATGTTTATTGTTCGCTGACGACTTGAAAATTTTCAAAAATATCAATTCACCTCAGAACTGTGCACAGTTACAACAGGACCTAGACTCCCTAGTCTCCTGGAGTGAGCAAAATCATCTTCTGTTCAACATTAATAAATGTGTCTGTGTATCTTATAGTCGATCGTTTTCACCAATCCACCGTCAGTATAATATACAGGGAGTGGCACTAAACAGAGTTTCTGAATTCAAAGATTTGGGCGTAACCTTTGATGTCGGACTCACGTTCGTTAACCATGTCTCACGTTTGATATCGGACTGTTACAAACAGCTCGGTTTATAATGAGAATATCAAGAGAATTTAACAGCACCGATATTCTCCGAAACTTATATAATTATCTAATTAGAACCAAATTAGAATATGCATCTACGGTTTGGGCTCGTCATCAGCTCAAATATAAAAACAATATAGAACAAATACAAAAAAATTCCTCAGATATCTATGGTACAGAACAAAGGGTGATTACCCAAAATATGCTCACCATGCCGAACTTCTCACGGTGTGTTACTATAGTATAGAAGTCTCGAAACAAGAAGGCAAGAATCCATTGCGATATTCCTAATAAAGGTTTTCCAAGGTTCATTTAACTGTCCAGCGATTCTAGAAGCACTAAGTTTATATGTACCCAATAAATATAGCCGTTCAAGGAATCACCCTCTGTTCTACATACCAACTTACAGGACGAATATCATGGCTAAACACTCAATCACGCGTGGTATAGAGATATTGAACCAACTGAATGACACGGTTGATATATTCTCGTTACCGACTAGCAGTATGAGAAGAATCCTGGCTGATATTATTCCTAACGAATAAGCTAACGCTAGAAGCAGACCCTCTTTGTGCAACAGGAGAAATCCGTGCAAAGTGGATAAAAAAATAATCATGTATGTATATTAATGATATCTTTGCAATGATTGACCCCTCCACCTTAAAAATGCTATCGAATGTACCAACTTCGTAGAGACAGGGCCGCTACTTACCAGTAGACAAGTAATTAGGGTGACTTTTTTAAAGGGCTGTAAATTTAAGGCAATGAAATTGTAATTCGAAATTATCTTTTCATTGTATATTAAAGATTTAAAGCTTCTGACTTAAAAAGCATTATGGATGAAACGCAAGGTTTTTATCGACAAGATACGCCATTTTATATATGAAGCTGAACAGAAAATGTAGTTATGATAAGTTCAATTTATCAAAAAAATAATTCAAGGGTGTTTTATTTTATTTATCCATATATGACAAGAAATTTGGAAATTGGCATAATTTGTGAAAAAAACTACAGAAATTTAATGTGGATACACAATTTTGGGATCTGGGTTTAAAATGCGTATTACGTATGAACTTTGCTAACCTTAAATCATTTCTCAACCTATGGGTCGCGTCCCCAGGGAGATCACAAAAATATAAATAAATTACATACATAATATCACACCATTTCCCTGTCGGGGTAGGTGGAGAAGAGAGCGCCATGCTTTCTTGACTCGACACACCTCCTTAGCCTTTTCCATGTCCATACACCTTTTCTACAATCTCGACGATTTTCTCTTTTTCGTACTTTCAGAATATCTTGCATTTGAGCCAATAATACTTTCCTTGGTCTTCCTCTTATACGCCTTTCATTCACATCTGCACTGTATATCTGTTTTGTTTGTCTTTCTTTCATTCGTTTTACATATCCAAACCAACTCCACCTACTCTTAATCATCTTACTTATGATGAATAAGAGTAGGTTAAGATTGTTTGGGTATGTAAAACGAATACCAGTTCACAATCATCTCTTATCACTTAATTCCGTATTTTGTCATACATTGCCACTCCTTGTTTTCTTCTCAATGCACGCATTCCTACTTCATTTATTCGGCTCCTTCTAATATTTTTCCATATCCACAGTTCACTCCCATACATCAAAGTTGGCACCAAATTACGAAAAAACTTACGTTTCCAAAAAGAAACTAACATATTTTCTAAGAAAACGAACACATTTATTTTAAAAATCATTGTTAAACAATATATAAGTGTACGTTTTTGCAGGAGGGTTGCGAAGTATTTTTTTCATCTTTTGGGGAGTAGCAAGGTTAAAAGGGTTGAGAAACAACGTCTTCCTTGATTTTGATCACAGGTGGAAAATACATGTCATGTTCGATTTAAATGATTTTTTTAATATTTTTTCTTAAGAATTATATGATTTTTTTTATTGAAGTAGTTTTTTATCAGCAATATTGTCACAAACTTTTGTACTTTTTTTAATATTGTTGCATACAGTCTTCTCAAAAACGAACCGTTATAAAAATGTTGAGTGTGTGCTTTTATGTGTGGTATAATATTTGCATTTCTCTCACAGGCACATTTTTGTAAAGGAAGAAAGAAGATTTATTTGAGCTGAAATTAATCATACGAACTTTAAAGTTACCCAACCCTAAATTATGTGTTCGTCTGAAGAGCAATTTTCACGTGCGTGGAAATATTCCCTAGAATTTTCATCAAGACGGCCAAATTTCGCGATTTTCAGAATTGCGAATAACAATTCGGTTGGTTTTATTTTTAAATTTTCCACTTCTTTAGAATTTTTTGTCCAAATTTTAATTTACCACGTGGAATTTGAAAACAAATTGTTATTATTTTTTCAAGTTTTATAAAACGCAGAATCTTTTTGTTATAAAGATTTATGTATATTATTATTTCTTATGACTCCCTTTAATTAAAATTTCTAGAAGTATTTATTTATTTTATATTTTTCATCAACACTACAATGAACTTTACATTTTTTTAAAGTGTTTCATTCATTACGAAGAAAAATTTTCTTGAAATAAAAAAAAACAATTTAAACATTTTTATTAAACTTAACTTAAAGACACATCAACACAATTAAAATAATACATTAAAAAATAACGATATACACAGTTGTCGTTGCTGGGCCTCGTAGTCGAGGATCCCCTCGCCATTCCGCCGACTGATTAGGCCTAGTCAGATCTCAACAACGTTTGTGAGTGGAGCCACAATAATAAATTATATTTCAATGCATCAAAGTGCAAAATTAAGTCGTATCATCGCTCACACGTGTTGAAATTCCATAGATATACACTAGAATCTATACCTATACCCCGCACAGATAATATTAAAGATCTGGGTGTCTTGTTCCACAGCAATCTCGCATTTGGTCCTCACATATAAATTATGTGCAACTCAACGTATAAAACTCTAGGATTTGTAATGAGAATCTCTAAGTCGTTTGAAAACCAAATTGTGCTCAAAACGTTGTTTAATTCATTGATCCGTAGCAAACTAGATAGCAATGCTTGCATTTGGAGCCTGGTGGTGGCGCAGAACTCACTCATGGTGAAGAAAGTACAAAAAAATATCTACGATATCTCTATATGAGTGAGTTTGGTGTCTATCCATGGCTTTATCCTACTCAGTTTCTGCTGGACATTCTCGGGTATAACTCCTTAAGCGTAAGAAGAGATCTGCGTCTCCTGCTATACGTTGTCAAACTCGTTCGAGGAGTTGTGAGCTGCCCAGCATTACTACAAAGATTAGCGTTAAATGTTCCTAACAATTACACTAGACTGCCCCGGCAAGAACTGTTCTCAATAACATACGCAAGAACGGGTCTTCCAGTCGCTATGCCTGTTGGAAGGGCCTTAACTCTTTTGAACGGGACTGCTTCGGATATTGACATATTTCATATCACATTACCAAAAGCAAAAGTAAATTTTCTTCTAAGATTGAGCGCGTTAGAAAGCACTCACCAACGTGCTTAAGTGACTTTGAAAATATGTGTATTTTTGTGTGTACGAGTATATATGTACGCATATACATTATTTTATTTAATTTTATTCTATTATATATAATTTTTCTTTATTTTTAATGTTAACACATCTTGTATTTTCAAAGTAATTGGGCTAAGCCCTTTTTGAGAAAATAAATAAATAAATAATTTCCTACGTCAATTCTGTTGGAAAGCGAAGCTGTGCCGTGGAGTTTGTTTTTTTAAGTCATTGGATCGTTGTACATAATAAACTAACCGGCCACACCGCTGGCGCTGTACTGGATCCGATGGCACACGAAGGGAGACGATTGGAACACACCGATATGGATTTTTTCCTCTTTTTGAAAGAATAGATAATATCGAAGTCATTTATAGCCTTATACCCCGAATACTGGGAGGAAAAAATGCCTGCGTCATTCGAGGGAAGTAGCACAACGTGGGGCTTGAAGTGACAGCCTTTCGCACGGAAGTCCAAGGCGTTACCGCGCACCTATCATATGCACCTCTTATTAAAAATTTACGATACACAGTTAATTTTGCGATACGGAACTCACCTAGGGCTTCATAATTCGATAGTCAAGAATAAACTCCACAACTTCCATGCAACTCCCATCCTAATCTATATTTTCCTTTAGATGTATATTTTATTTTAATTTTCGTTACTCGTTCACAAGGATTGTTTTCATGTATTAAGTTTAAAAAAAAACGATCATATAGTAGATACTCGTACCAATAATAATTATCAAACAAATGCTGATTTATTAGAAGAAATCGCTTTTACGAAATGTGTTTGCATTTAAGTGATAAATAAATGTTTCAATAAAAAGTTAATTTCGATAAAAAAAGGTTCATGGTGACGACAACGACTCGTGACTATGACGCGACGATTACGATAGACGACTATTTTTTTACCAAAATAGTTGTCATTCATGTTATAATTGTTGATATTTACAATAAGCAAGCGGGCATCTCATGTACAATTCTTGACAAATTCACTTTCGGTCTGGTTTTATTATTGAATCATTCTACACATGAATTGGTATTTTATATAACGTATAGGCTACTTATCATAATTTTTTTAAGCGCTATTTAACAACACAAAAGTAGCGCTGTATAAATCTGACAAACAAACAGCTGTGACAGATTGAACTTGACGATCATTTTGAAACTTTATTACACTTGACCGTCGGAACTTTGGATTTGATCTGTCAAGAATGCGTATTGGCTGAAGTGCTACAGTATGTTTATAATAATCCATTACCCCTACGTCTTCTTTCCACGGGATGACTGACAAGCATTACCGGTCACAACTGATTGTCTATCATTATCAACAAGAATAGTCCACAAATGTTTAAATAATTCCACTGATGCCTCCAGGCTACAGATATATTGTCATATATGACGTAAGTGCGCGTATTATTGCATACTACGTAATTTCGGAGAATTATTACACCGTATAAATTTACGGGAATTTTCCTAACAAAGCATTTCCTTCCCAGAATTTTTATTTTCGATTTATAGAATTTTTCAATAGTATATTTTGAATGCTTTTATATTTGCCAAATGTTAAATATTTTGTATGGTTATATTTAGCAACTAGAATCTATAAAATATAACGATTGTAGTCATGAAGTCGTACACAGTGCAAGAACGCATTAAGGTAATACGAGCTTATTACTAAAATTCATTTTGGGCCGTAGGTGTCATTATGTACTGTTTTGAAAATAAAGATAGTGAAACACTTAGTCAATGACAAACGCTACTACAAGATTTAAAAAAATGATCAATATCGACTCGCATTGACTTAAGAATTCCTTGGGTTCCAACAAGAGGGGACTGTATGCCATAGAGCCGGTGAAACAATCGCTTTATTAGTATCGAAATTCAGAAACAGAATTATCTCACGAATCAGCGATGTGATTTGGCTGTCCAAATTGTGTGAGTTGACGCCTTTTGTATTATTTTCTTTAGAGCTACGTAAAAAAAGGTATAAACCAACGATCCGCAAACCATCCAGGTCCCAAAAAGGTAAGATTCGGCGCGTTATTCATGAGATTGGGCCACTGTTATGCGCAGAATAAAAGAATGAGCATCCTGTCGTGTAGCTCATGACTGAACATCGTGACTCCAATGATAGCCTCCGACGACTCACTTCCATCCATCCCTACACTCTGCGGCTCGAAGGGCAGTTGTCAAGGATAGTTCAATTACGTCTCTCACTTGATCAGTCCGACGCATTGGATTCTTTCTCTTGTGCGTCGTCGTTCCACGCCTCCAGTAACCACAAACCTCTCCAAACTGTATCTTTGGCCACGAGCAATGTGCCAAAATAATCGTAGGTCCCGTCAAAGGCACACACAAGTTGTCTACAATATGTTGGTGATTCTCAGTTCTTCACCTTGCTGTCCGTAAAATCCGTAACATCCTTCTCCAGCACCACATTTCAAATGCATCTATTCTACGTCCCTCGGTTGCTCTCAGAGTCCAAGTCTCCGTGCCATACATGAATATTGCGAAAACGAGAGACTTAACCAGGCGCATTTTTGTCGTGATGGTGATAGTTCTGTTCTTCTACGACTTTCTGCAAATAAATCTACGGTGGTCATTTGGCCGAAATAATTTTTCACACATAAGTATAATAATTCAATGTGCGTTTTATAACTTAAAAAAAACTATTTGAAACCCATATTGGAAAACCCTTGATATAATGCGATAGACCGCAGTATTATGCCTTTACGCCCGCTTATATCTCGCAATATTTGTCCAAGTTTCCTATATAAATCCCGCTCCCCTTCATGCTGAAGACATTTGCTGTTGGAGGCAATCGTTTACACGTCTATAATGCAATATTTATTATCAGCTCTCCCTGATTTACTCGTCTCTCTGCCGATATTTTGCAGCGGCCCTGCCCTCCATTTACATTATATAAATCTCATCCTCGAATCTCGCACAAGGCCGAAAGTAAATTGTAAACCATTAGGGTTCTGCAATTCAGAATTGCATTGGCATTGCGCTCTGTGTTCATCTAAAATATGTTATTCCGCATTTCCAACAGTGCAGGCTCAATCTGCCCTATATTGCAGGATAAAAGCATCGATGGTAGATGTTAACGGTATTTTTAACTTAGTTTGGTGTTTTCATTATACACATATAAAAAATATTTGAAAATTTAACGGTTTCATTTTGACGGATTATTTATTTACTCTGAAGTGACGGGGCCTGATTAATGCTAAGCTTTTTTTACCAAAATAGTCGTCTGTCGTGGTACAGCGGTTAACATTCACGATAAGTAAGCGGGCATCTCAGATACGATTCTTGATAAATTCACTTCCATGTTGATTTTATAGATCAAATTTCATGTTAATTGATGTTTTATATAGAGTAGAGACTACTTATCACTAATTCTGAAAGCGCTATTTAGCAACAACAAATTGGCGCTGTATAAATCTGCCAAACAAACGGCTGCAATAGATTGAACCTGGCGATCGTTTTGAGACTTTATTCCACTTTACCGTCGGAAGTTTGGATTTGATCAGTAAAAAATGTGTGTCTGCTGAATTGCTACAGCTTGCTCATATTAATCCAATACACACACAAGCGTCTTCTTTCCACAGGATGACTAACAACCATACTCGGTCACAACAGATTGTCTATTATTATCAACCAAAATAGTTAACAAACATTTTTTTTAATTCCACTGATTACCGCTAAACATTATACTATAGTTCATACAGTTAATATTTTTGGCAACTTCAATTTCATCGGCTGAGCACGTCTCCCTAACGCTTAATCGCGCCAGACTTCATTGTTTTGAGCACATAAAACACCAACTTCTCCAAACTGTATTGTATTTTGTGACACTCGTTGTACGACGTGGCAGGTTAATTGCCTTTGACAATATTTTCCAAACAAGTAAACATGTTAAAGAGGCCGTAAGGGAAAACTAGATGGGAATTATTTTTGTAAATAAATTATTTACCTACGAAAATCGAACTCTAGCTTTCATTAAAAAAGAGCTGTAGAAATGCTTCCACTGAGAAGAATACAGGGGGGGGGGGGGGGGCAATGTATGACAAAATACGGAGTGAAATGATCAGGGATGATGTGAAATAAAGGTTGATGCGTTGAATAAGAGCACTCTGCAATGGTTTGGGCATGTAGAGCGAATGAATGAAAAAAAACTAATAAAACATATAGATATAATACAAATGTGAGTGGAAGGCATGATAAATGAAAACCAAAAAAAGTATGGTTAGATCAAGTGAATGATATTTTGGAAAAAAGAAACGTAAAAAGTCAGAGAAATCGTATGAGTTATATGAGAAGCTGTGTGTATGTAAAAGAAGCGAAGGGTTTGTGTCGAGAAAGAAAAGTCTGGAGATCTGTCCGACAGGGAAATGGGGTGGTATGTACGAGTATGTATGTAAAAAAATGAGTTTGTATTTATTCAACTGATTGTATCGGTTGCGAACCAAAGGCTTCATAATGGCGTACCAACCCTTCCAATGAACGCGTCGTTAGCTTTCCACTTTATATAAGAGAATAATGTAAACAAGTAACTAGTGGTGTGGACACGGAAAGATCCCCAATTTGGGTTATTGAGAACGGTAATTTTAATTATGCGCATTGACCGGTTAAATGGAATTCCACAAGGGCGGTGGAAAAACAATGGATCCCAACGAACCCTTATCTCAACCTCCTCTGCTGCCTGCTGGCTTTGAGGGTTGCTGGACTCGCTCCTAGGGGCAATAAAGCAAATTGCCCGTACTGGGCAGTTCGTGCTGTATCCACTAACTAAAATGTAAGGCTATATGGAATCTACGTTGTTTAACTTGAACGTTAGGATGTCGAGATGTCCGATGGGTCATTATGTTTTCGCTCGTGAGTTTTTACTCGTTTTATTATAGGCTCAAGAATAGCTAAAGCTTTTGAATTTTTATTTTACTTACGGTTCAGGCAACGGTCTCCGTGGCCTGGTTGGTAAAACGGTTGTCTAATGTTGGAGTTTTTGGTGTCAAATCCAGATGAAACACAAAAAGGAAAAATGTATCATAGTTTAGATTTATTTACACATGAGGTTTTTTTATTTATATGTATTGTATTACATTTTCATTGTATACAGTACTACTTTTCGGGCTCGTTGCCATGTGATAATATATCTCAACCAACCAGAAAGATGTTAAAGAGGCGAAAAGTGATAGCAAGATTTAAATACTTTTTAATAGCGGAATTTGAACCCGCAACCTTCGGGATGTGAGACAGACATCTTACTAACTAGGTCACGGAGGTCATCATCGTTGTTGGTTCAAGCATCTCAAAACAGATAAAATGTTAGTTAATAATAAAATGACAATTTATATACCGCCATTTCAGCAAACTCAGAAGAGAGCAAACTTCAGCAAACTTCAGAAGAGAGCAAACTCTCTTCAAAATGCGTTCTAACTCAGGATTCGAGCCCACTCATAATTTTTTATAAGACTCCCAAAAAGGATTATCTTTAAGTGTGTCCTAAAATTGCACACGCCACCCATGTCTCTGACTCTTGGAGTATATTTCAAACCACAAGACCAGCAATGGTAAAAGCTCTATAATAATACCCCGCCCTGTTGAACTGATTTTGAACAACCAATTTATTATATGAAATAGAAATCGACCTCGAAAGTTCTGCGAAAGGTGTTCCTTTAGCCACAGATTCGAAAGATGTACCTACTGGAGATATCTCATTAACGGACTTGTATACAAAGAGATCAAGTTTGATTTCGCGACACTTAATCCAGTGTAGACTTTTTAGAAGTGGACTAAACTGGGAATATTTATGAATGAACCATACGAGTATATCAACTTAGCAGCTGCATTGAAAACACAGTGTAGAAATTTGTGAATATATATGACTTTTATACATATAAGACCAATTAGTGAGCCTTTATACATAACATATATACATCCGATCTGTAATACAAATAAACAAATATACTAAACGGTTAACCCTCGTCGTTTTTTTTATAATGTCTCTAAACTTGTATAAAACTGTGAAGCTGGAAAACGGTGTTTATATATAAAATTTAAAGGGGGTCAATACTTAGGTAAAAATAGTTTACATTAATTTCCTAAATAAAATAACATATTTAACACAATAATACATCCGCAACACATCAACTAACAGCTGAATGTCAAAACTATAAAATCTTCATTGGAACACTTTATTATTCAACACTTTATTATTCAACACTTCATCACAACGTGGATAAAAGAAATTATTTCAATATTGAATCGGAAGTACTCGTATTTAAAGTATTATCAACAGTAATGTGCTATTTGGGCAACATTTGTTTTAAGATTTTTTTTCACATCGAATGATCCTTAGAGTATTGTGGATCGTTCTGGGTTAATAATTAGTATAAGTCAATATTATTTACTAACGCTTCACCTATTTATCGGTTTCGTTCAACGAGCATCTTCAGAATGGCTCAATACTAAAGATTGAAACCAGGATATAGGTTGAGTAAAACTAGGACAGTAAACTAGGTATAACTTTAGTGTTCTTTTTTAACAAGTAACACAAGGTTAAGAGTGTGGCCGAGTCACAAACGATTGTAGATCTAAAAAAAATACAATATATCACTATACGATCTAAGAACATTGATCAACCCCTCCGTATGACGTTGACACCTCAAGAATAGCCCCAATATACATTATGATTTATTTCTTTGTCCATTGAGTGTTATAAACCGAAGAAAATTCGTTCGTCGTTTTGTACAATACATAAGTTTTTAATTTCGTATATTGATACTTATATAAAAAATTGTATCACGAAATTTAAAAAAAATATGGTTATTTTCTAAATAACCTTTACATATATTTTTAAGTATCTACTTAATTCACTTTGCCCAAAGAGATGCTCTTCAATATAAAATATAAACTTCTTTTTTCATCGAAGAAACCCGAAAGATAATGGCAGAAAGGCTTTGTCTTAAAATTAAGCGCAAAAATTTGCTCTTTGTTCTCGTAAAATACAATGTCGGCTATTAAACCAAACCTTTCTTTCTGTATTCAAACTAAAAGCGCTGGATAATAGGGAAAAAAATCAATAAACACTCTTTCAATGAGGAGGCACAGGGCCCTTGACTTATTGAAATATTTTACAAGACTCAACTTTTAATTTTTTTTTAATATGACATAAATATTCATATAATTGTTTTAAGATTAGTCATGCCTTAAAGAAATTGATCAAAATAATATAAAGATTACTTCATTAGTTTGGTACCCTTCAACATATTCGAATTATCCATCACCATATTCATGGTCTTTAAATGCTGTTAGCTCATGACTTTTGAAGAGCGAAGACGTTACTTAAGATACTTAACCGTATCAACCCACCGTGCGCATCGACTCTATCAAATACCTTGGCATCATATTCAATAGTTAATATACATTCGGTTATCATATTGAGAGTAATAAAAGCCTCTAGGGCATTTGATAGTGGCTCTTTTATGAGATTTCTTTATAAATATCTGGTTCGCAGTAGATTAGAATGTGACTCAATTAAAATGGAACCCGAGATGAATTCAGAATTCCCTATAATAGTAGAGCGAGTCTAAAAGAGATTTATGCGACTCCTTTATTGGAGAGTATGGATTGTGCTTATGACTCTGTTCCACATTTTCATAATGGCTCAACTTTGATATTTCTCCTGAAGCGTTAGAATAGATCTATACACCTGTTTATACAATACATATACAAATTACCAACACGCAAAGTGGCAAACTTTTGTTTAATAAACTGGACAATTATTACGCCATCGTGAATAAAGATTGTTCTCGGTGATGTATTCAAAAATTGTGCTGTTAAGAGCATCACCGCACACGGAATAACCTTATTGAATAAATTTTACGATATCGATGTCTTATATCGGTGGATAAATTAAGGATTGAACTCTTTAATTAACATTGTTTCTGTTGTCAATATGATTTATTTATATAATTAGTGGAATAGCAAAGCAATTTGTTATTAAATAATCTAATTGTAGTTTGTTTTATCGAACACTGTTCATTCCACTTTATGTAACGATATAACCTTACCGATAACATTTATCAAACACTGTTTATTCTTCTTTATGTAACGGTATAACAGTAATAATTCGAGTTGGGGATTGTGGGTGGAGGGTGGCAGGAAACAACTTCAGCGAGCAGCTGCGAGATCTTGGGAATATTTGTCAGATGTTCACCCCAATGCACTGATTTGGATATTTCTAGAGCCTCTAATCTGTCCAATTTATTTCCGTTACTACTGAAATGTAAGAATTTTTCATAATCGATAGAAAATGTATGATTTTCACAGTGACAATGATTAGCTATTTTAAAATAAATTGGAGGATTTATTAAGGCGGATTTGTGTTCATGAAATCTCTTTTCAAACGATCTTCCTGTCTTTCCTATATATAAATTATCAGTCAGCACATAAAAGTTTATACACACCACTGTTGCTAAGTATTCCATTTTTGCCTTTCCCGATAAATAAAAGTTTCCGGAGATTAAAATTAGTGTAAAAAACTGGCTTTATATGACTCGGAAATGTTTTTGGATATTTCGTATATGTTTTTTTTATGTATAGGACTTTGCTGGATTTATAGGTACATATGCTTATATGTGTCATTAAATCATTGATATTAAAAAGACGCGTCGTTAAATCTTAACTATAAATAATTATGGTATAAATAATTTAATATGGTGTTCCACAAACAATAAGCCTTAATATTTGATAAATTGCGATCATTGGGACTGATCCGAAACATATAAAGATAAATATACATCTATTATATTCCTTTTTTATTTCCCTCTTCCCAAACTTCCTGACATAACACGAGTGACATACTCGTATGTCGTATGATTTGAACTGGTTTTATTTGTTTTCTTTCCGTTTCCCCAATGGTTTGTTTCTAACTGTCACGTAGAACCTTATTATTGGTTTACTAATTAATTTCACAGTTTACTCACAAATTGTATTTTAATTTTAAGTTATTAAATTAATTAAAAAAAGATACATGATAAAATTTAATTTTGATTTAGTCAATTATAAGTTAAATTTGCTAGTTAGAGAAAAGGTAAATGGTTGTCGTCGGTTCTGTTAACCGCATTACAGAAATAGATCCCACAATATTCCTATCCTTACACTCTACTTGTATTTATATTTATTTTGTAATATTTTTAATCTGTCAGTGAGAGTAGGTTCTAATTTCGAGTTCGAGCAGAGCGCCCTTGAGGAAAGTCTGCTCTCGAAACGACGCTTTAAAAATCGTCCTTTAAATAGTATTGCTATAGATATCCTTATTTTTCAGTTTAGTTGTTTGTCTTTCACTCTCTTTTGCATGAAATAAATAATTCCAAAAATTTGCTCTTAATAAAAACTTCTGCGTTAAAATTTTGTCTCAATAGTTTCCTCAGAACTATTAACGGCATTTCTTTTTCCTATATATGATATTTATCGTTCAAAAACAGTAAAGGAGACGGCAAAATAAATAAAGCGACCACAGTTTTTTTGATTTATATATTCCCACGAGAAGAGAACCTAGGCGTTATTTATGATCACCCTTTTCTCCTTTTCCCAATTGAGGCAAACTAATACCGCCCCTGTTTCCTCTTTTCCGAAGATTTTCCAAGTCGACTCCACACACACGCGTTCGGTCGTCGCCCCTTGGGACTTGAAAACACGTGGCCGCTTCTGTTTTATTTTGAATTATCATTCTTGTTTACGTACTAAAACCTACCCCCATAATGAAACCACTGAAGTATAAAATTTTAATCTTAAAATACTGGATCCCATATTTAGGATGAGTTACCCTCTATGGTTGTTAAAGTATATATTGTCAACGAGTCTGTTGGCGACATCGACCGACTTATAATACATACTCGTACAATAAAATAAAATTACATTTATACTCTCGATCACGTACTTTTTAACTGTTAGTTAATGTTCCTCGACCAACACGTACAGTATCTCTGTTAAAATTACTCACTGTTCGCCTCTCAATATTGTATATATGTATTTTGTCCTTTAATGGTCTTAATATTTTAGTAGCCTTTTCAAAATTTATTTCCAATAACGAAATCACCATTCAATTGTTTCGATTATTGATGTATTTTCACAACATATACGAGTAAAACTAACGAAAAAATGAGAATCCTGTATTCATGAAATTAACTCCTTAAGGTGACAAAATACTATTCCATGAGATGAATCGAGTCTTTCTGCAGTCTGATCCAACGTTAATTCTCACTTTGAATTCACACGACTCTTTAGAGCGTCGTTGCCAAAATTAACAGGACGCCTTAATCGGGGCTCATAATTAACAATGATCTTTCCATCTTTCAACATCATTACTGGACAGTCCTTACACTGATACTATTAATTACTATGAACACTTCATAAAAAATAACACTTAGTTTTCTCTGCTGCGGAACTTGCACTTGCACCATTTATAAATAAAAAAAGTTCTGAACATGCCGTTCATACTGACTATCGATATTCATTTTCTAAAGCATCTTATTTACGGCCGATATTTACAAAAATCGATGATGAATTGACCATTTAAGTGTACAGGATGCGACTTGTTTGGAAGTGTATTGTTCAACGACATGAGTCATGGTGAATCATACATATGACATCAATACGCACGAATTACCATCTCGCTTGATAATTTATAAAATATAGTTATTATGAATTCGTGTATTATTTATATTTATAATATTTTTTACAAATATATCTACTACTACTTCGTGTTTCCTTTTGGACAAGATTATTTTCTTCTGTATTTTTATTATTTATAGCAGAGTTTTTATTTATTTCTAAATTTCTCATATTTAGCTCTTATCATATTGACGATATTGTATTTTAATTTGTATGATCCAATACGTTTATCACGTGATTATTGGGCAGAGATATGATTAAGCCTCATCATAAGCCTTACACTTAACACTTGCCTTACTGTGCTAAACAATTCCGCCAGCCACTGTGCTGGACGCTCAAAATCCAGTGAAAAATATATGTTTAAAATTAAAATTATGCAAAATCTGCTAGGTTATTTTTTGTAATTAGCTATAAAATTATTTTATTATGTAAGTCCTGGTCACTCACTATCCATCATAGGGTGGCAAGTGATAACCCAGGATGGGTCTTGGCTGGCTGCAGAATTCTCTGCGACTCATCTCTCTCTGCAGCATCCCTCCTCCAATTGGTTATATATAGTGTGCTACACTTCTTTTTTCCGCCATGCAACCATCTCAGCTTTGGTATCCCTACTCTTCTACACCAGATCGGATCTCTGAACGAAATCTTCTTTGCATGGTTCGTGTCCAAGTCAGCGCAGTCGAGCAATTCGTATAAATTTCTCGATATACCTGTTTCCACACCCAATTGTCAAAAATTGAACCATGTGTTTTACAGGAACATTTTTCTCTTCAAACAAGAATTTTCTCGTACTGCTTGCTTTAAACCTACCATTTTGAAATATCTTTCAAGAAAATCTTTATAATTTGATATATTTTTTTGTAAATTAAAAAATAGTTATTTGATAGTTTTTGACTTAAATGTCGAATAAATTAGTATTTTTATTTGAAATTACATGCTTTTTGTAACAATTGTCTTTTTTTTATTTTTGCCATTTTTCATAACGTTTAATTTTTTTTCAATTAATTCCAAATTTAAAAAATATCACTTATATTCCTAGTGCTGAATTCATAACTAACTGAAAATCACATTAAAGTTGGCGCGATTAATATTTCCTATTGATATCAAAGCGATTTACTACCGTGCTACAAAAAAATATCTAAAAAATAGATACCAGTATTAACCGCTATTATATCGAGTAATAATAAAAGAACTCGCCTCAAAAATGTTCTAGCTCGGAATTCGAACTCACTATTATTGACAATTTACAAATATTACAAAATACAAGTTGAGTGTATAGATAGAAAGATGGTGGCTACGGCCATTAGATTAAGAACTTATCCGCATCTACATATGGTTGGCAGAACAAATTTGGTAAGAAACCCGCAGAAAATATACCAAGGAAGATGAATTACAAGGAAAAAAATGCTGATCTTCCTGTATGTGACAGTAACACATTCGGCTTTATGTGGAGTATAGTGTGTGTGTAGAGTTCGTATACAATCATAAATTCTGATTAGACCTCCCAAAAATGATTGAGACATCATTAATATCTCTTACTTTTAAAGGATAAGTTTAATTGAAAACGAATGTTAACGAAAAATAGAGGTAATTCATAAAATATTACGTAATAATAATGACTGTTGCAATAGCAAAATAAACACCTTAAAATGAACCAATCAAGAAACAGACCACAAATATAATGGAATACAATGCAATAAGCTTCAGGAATACTCAAATAGTCAAAACTCGAAGGGGAATACATACATACTCGTATATACCCTTACCATTTTTTTCGATCAGATTTCAGTCAACTTAACGTGAGATAGGAGATTTACCTTAACGTGGTTTACCCTGTTGAGTATCAAATCAAGACACCTGTATATTTATTTTGGATTATATTACATTTCTATTTAGAAAAAGACGACTTTTTGTACTATATTGCCTTTCAAAATATACGTTAAAAGATCTTATGGGAAAAAACAGCCTTAGTGAGTCAGGCATGAGACCTACCTTAACGTGGTATACCTTTTTGAGTGTAAAAAAGACATCTGTATATGTGTATTATGTTCAGTTACAATTTTATTGTATTGTAATTAAATACAATACAACTTATTGTCTTCCAGAAAATTGTAAAAAAAACTTAAATTGAAACCGAATTGGAACACATTTGGAGTTCTATTAGGAACCGAACCTGAAATATCCTGGCCTTACGAATAAATCAAACGATCTATCAACTAGACTACGAGTGTCGTCTACATACACTGAAACAAAACTTCTTGAAGGTTACGTAGATAAAATTAGCAGGCCTTCTCCTTAACACTTGCCGTATTCCCAACGGGTTGGAAATTCAGTAAACTGTTCGTGTTCAATTGTATTTAGAACGTGTATGCGCATATTAAGGATAGGCTCGATCTCCTGCCGTTACCTTTTCACGGGGAATAACGTGTTTTTTGTCACTTTAGCGCGTAGTATGATTCAAAATTATCCTCGAAGGTTACCCTTTTGAGTTCAAAGCAACCGCTATGTACACGTTGCTACTTAAATTAGGCACAAATCATCGCACCCTATCCTGGTTAATTCAAGGAGCCCGCATCATTGTACAAACAATGTATAAGGACTAAGGGACAGTGAAAGGGTTTACGGAGCCCTGTGCTAACATTTTATTCGTCAACCGCTGACCAGAGACTTTTAAAATTATTTCGATTTTTTTATGTAACTAGCGTCACTGAATCTGTCGTTCGTTATTCTTAATTATAATTCACTGGTTGCAGTAGATTGGAGTTTAGCCCAATCATATGGAACCCTAAAGAAGTCCAAAACTCTCTGATAGTAGATGAGCAAAAGAAATGTCTGCGACACGCATTGCAAAAAGTAAGGAATTTACTTATAACTCGATCCAATAGATGTGCTTGGATAATAGGCATTAAATAAGATTTGTAAACATTAAGACAAGATCTACACACTTATTTGTACATATACAAATTACAAACTCAAAAATATGCGGACCCCTTGTTGGTTGACCAACTTTTGTTTAACGTACCTATCAATTATTTATGCCATCTTACATTATGATTGTTTTTGGTACCGTATTCACGAACTGAGCTATAAAAGGAAAGCTTTACTACTCGCACACAGAATGACCTTGTTGAATTATTTTTACAATATTACTATCTTCCATATCTTCGTGGATAAATAAAGGATTTAGCTCCTTAATAAATATTATATGCTAAACTGAGCCAATTCACAGAGAAACATGAGTGTCATTACTCTAATTTTTGTTATTTGCGATTGGTATCTATTTATAACATTGAATATGAATTAATTGCGTTAAACTTATATCAAATGAAAAATAGAACGATTATTTTTCTTCTTAGTCGTGCTTCTCATGGCTGAGAAGCGTGATTCTCTGATGATCTGGAACGGAGCGGATGATTCGCTTCCACTTCTTCCGGTCCTGAACCATGATGAAAGCTGTACTCAATGAGAAACTTACTAGCAATCTCTTTGATTTGATCTTTCCATCTTACTGGAGACCGCCCGTTTCCTCGCCACCCCTGTACAATCTAGTCCCTACCAGCTTCTCCGAACTGTCTTCATCTTTTCAAGCGACATGTCCGAAATATGACTTTATTCTCTTCCTGTATATCGTTGACAGCCTGTCTTTAACCTGTGGATCCTAAAAGATATTGATACGTCTTGCAGTTCATGAGATACAAAGCATATGCTGCCAACATCGCGTCTCGAAAACATTCAGCATGAATATTATCTTTTTCATTGGCTTCTATGTTTCTGCTCCATAAAGTGCAATTTAGAAAACTAGAGTTCTCACTAGACGAATCTCGATGTTGAGAAGTATATGCCTCTTTCTGCGTAGTGACATCAATGCTGAGGAACGTGGCCCACACTATAATTGATGTTTTGTAAATTATTCTCCAGTTATCTCGGTATTCCGCTGTCAAAAAAGCCTATGGCAAAGGCAGACCCGTAACACTCTTCACTTACTTTGGTCTAGCTAGCACATAGACTTTCTACTTTTGCTACTGCAACCCTACAAATTGCTTTAACTTTGAGTATTTATATGTCCTAATTGCTTGAAATATGACCGAAGAATTGAAGACGATAACCGCGACGATTTGAAAGCTTCACTGGGATGTTAAGTTCTTCTAAATTAGACTAATTTGTTAGTCATTAATACATCGCTAATAATCCATATATCATTAATAATCCATATATAAGCCCAAACAAAAACGCAACATTACCGGTGCCAATGGTCTAGTGGAAAATAAACTTATTTTTCATTATTTCAAGTGCTATTTTTAAATATACTCGTACTTCCATCAATCTGAATTCATTAAGTGGCGTTTATGAGCTGCTTTTTATAGTCGTAAATTAAAAAACAAAACGTTGTTGTAGAGATATTAGATCTTAACATATAACAAAACAGTAAGTGCACGTCATTTTCTATTTGTAGATTATGTTTCTCAAAATAATTCTATTTTTAACGCCTAATCATAGGAATAATCTTAAAATTATGGATATCTAATAACTAGGAGTAATGCCTTTATTAACTACAATATAAACCTGTATAAGTTATGTATCGATAAACATTTTGTGTTTACTTTATGAAGCATTTTCGTATCGAATTAAAACTTAATTTCAAGATCAAATCCCAAAAAAATGTTGTTATGTAAAAAATAATCAATTTATGCAAATCCTTTTTGTTTTCCAACTCTCGAGAAAACCTTTTAATAAGTATATTGATATGTTTATTTTTATATTTGTCACATGACGAGGTTATTATCATATGGCGAAATCTTTGAGCTAACCGAGACATTTGATAATTTAAACTTGCATTTTATTAAATGGCTATTCAACTTGGGTGTTTCCAGTCAGTGAGCAGTGATAAATGTTATCACGTTCACGTTACGTTAATCAATAGTACGATCACGTTAATCGTAATTATAAAAAGTACTAGAAACGTAATTATAATAAATAAAATAAAATACATTGTAATGATAATGCAACAATTAGGTGACTCAATATCTTATTTAGTGGATATTTTTAATGTTGATGTTGTTGTGTTCAGGAGGGTCCTTGTATTGACCGGCATATCCTTAAATCTTGACTGGGAAGCTGGTTATTTAATTTTATCTTACGCATTTTTTTTAATTGCTTTATTATTTCGAATTCGTGTTGATCTTGAAAGAGATTGTATTTTTCCGACTCAAGTCTTGTATTGTTGGTTTAATTTAATCAATGAATTGTATTTAATTATTTTTTTCCATTTCGTATTGTACAACACATTTACATTTTTATACGTTATATTTTGAAAGATACACCCGTGTGTATTTATCCTGAATTGCTTTTTGTTTTTGGAAGATATTGATAAGTTATGTTTTTTTAATTATTTTTTTTCAGTGATATATTGTATAAAGAACGCTAGTGTGTCGTTTATTTTGGCAATAAATAAATTATGAACAATAATTATTTTTCAACTTTAATTTTAATATGTAAGATTAATTATTACATATCTACAAGGACATCCTTCATGTATATACTAATTTTAAGTCATTGATATAACGTGTTTCCTTCTAGATTTTTATTTCATCTCCACTACCCCTTCTCTTTCCTTTGGATTGATGATATATTTTTTATTTTATTTATTTATTTTATTTACTCGTAGGAAATCTATAAAATACGCAATTTGCAAAAAAAACAACAGGTAATTTAATTTGAATACACAATTGAAATAGATCTGGGTTTATCGCCTTTCATTTGTCGTGTCCCCAGTCAACTAGACTTTTGACTGTATCTCAGTGAGGACATATAGCATGAAAAAATAAATCGAAAATTTCTTTCCGATTTTTTATTACATAAAACCCCGTTACATATTCCCATCAACCTGACAAAGAGTGATACTCAATTACGTATGTATATATCACGCGAATCAAATCCCTCACACTTCATCACTCCAACAGACCAAAACGTTCATCCCACAATATACTGCACATAATCATATTTTTTTTAAAAACGCCACACCACAAGAGTTCACAAAAACTTTTGCTACAAATTATTCATGTAAACCCAAGTTTTCAAACTACTTTCGCAATAACAACCACGCTCCGATCGACTGCCTAAATTTTCGATATCAAACTTTTATTTTTACAAGGTATATTGTTTGAATTTTATAAAGGTGAATAAATGTTTGAACTCTTTTTACGAGCATGTAACTTCTTTCATTTATTTTTGACTGATTGGTTGAAAGATATTTTTCAATAAAGATTTAAATAAATAATGAAATAAGTTTTCATTAGAAAAATACACTATTTACTTGTTATCGTAATTTTTCCATTGAATTTGCTCGTTTTTATTTTTGAGTCGCCCATAAATATTAGCAATTCAAACAAGAACATTGTTAATTACATTATCCAGCCGTTCCTGATGGCCGACTTTGATACGTGTCATGAGGAGACACAAAGCAGAGCAATACCTGCACCACTCTAGTGAGGGTAGACAGGAGTGTTAGGAAAGAGGACGAAGCATTTAATCGTTCATAATACTCACAAAGGAGAGACCGACTGCTCAAATAGTTGTCCTTTGAACACAATAACAATTATTTCGCCATGCGATTTTCAAATGTGTGCTAGCAGGAGCGGTTACAGTTTCTGCGTCACTCTTAATCAGGCTTGGGCAAAACGTAAACAGCGGTCCGGTACAGCCACTGAAATTATTCGCCTGAATTAAGAAAAATTATAACTAAAAAAAACTATTATCATTTCGGATATGTTTAAGGATACCATACTTATCTTCTTCTTCTCAGTGTCATGTTAGGTCCCCCCAACGTTGAATATCACTTGAGAGTCGATATATTTGTCCCCGGCAGCCCGAAAAAGATCTCCAACGCCCCTTATACCAGTTCAATCACGTATATTGCGGAGCCAGGAGATTTGCCTCCTGCCAACACCTCTTCGACCTTCTATTTTGCCTTGGATGATCAGGTGCAGTAATTTGTACTTTGCTCCTCTAAGTACATGACCCAAGTAGAACACCTTTCGGATTTTAGTATTAGTCAGCAACTCTCTATCAACTTTGGCTCTTTCAAGAACCCTTGGGTTGCTGACCATATCCGTCCAGGGTATCCGTAGCATTCTCCGGTTCATCCAAATTTCGAATGCTTCCAGTCGGTTCATACTACTTACTTTGAGGGTCCATGATTCTACTCCATGCAATAACGCTGACCAAACGTAGCATTTGACCAACCGTTGTCAACCATACTTATGACAGAATGAATTTAGTTCAACGGTGAAGTTTTCATGGGAGTGCGCACGCCGGCGTAGTAGTACGCGTAAACGTGGGTGGCAGCTTCACCACTAACCGACAACAATCATGATTACACACAATCCGTTATTTACGCTCGTGTAAATATATAATTGTTAACTACTAAGAATAAATCAGCTTTCATTTGATATTTCCCTGCACCACAGCATAAAAGTATTTCTTACAACTTTTATACGCATTCAAAGATTCTTATGTACTTGATGGAAACTTCAAAAGTGATATTTGAAATGCAGCAGAACATTTTACTTTGTCGGTTCTTTTTGTTGAGGCCCCAGGCAGTTTCCGGGACAGTCTTCCTCCCTTAGTCTAACTCTGCTGATGTCTTCCCAGAAACTAGCAATCCTATTGAGTGCAAACGACATCAAACCACCCCTGTGTGTCACAAGGACTCTTTACAATCCTATCGCCCTCCCCTGTCTCGTTTAAATCCGCCCATTCAATTCCTATACACGTAGAAATTCGTACTGTTTCCGTTGCCCTAGTTAGCAAGGTATTTTTTATTCATAAAGGCTTGAGTTCTATTTCTAGTGGTTTTATATCAAACTCTTGACATGCAATATAATATACTGTTCGTAAAAAAGTTTTGTATATTTCGAATATATGTCATTAACTTCATTCCATAGTTGCAAAGCATATATATTATTATGGAGGTTGTTTAACGCATTTTTTCGACCATTGTTTACCGAAATTACTTAACTAGTTTTTTTGGCGTAATTTTGAACGTGAAATGAAATAAGTCGTTTTTCCGGTGATTGGTGCTTTTTTTACAATCGCAAAGAAAAAAGTACGAAAAATTGTTGTCATGCAGTAAACGATTGGTGTGCCAAATGTGGTTTTAAAAAAAAAACTAATTGTGATTCGGCACTCAAAGATGGTGTCCACTCTGGAAAATGGATTAAAACAAATGACGACCAAATCAATACTTTAGTCGAGAATAACCAGCGCTCTATAATCGAGATAACTGAGATACTGAAAATATCAAAAACAACCGTCCACGAGAATTATTAGGTGCAATTTGGCGTTTGAGTTTAACCTATACGAAATGGCTTTCTAGAATTTGCCATGCAATAAAAATATTTCAATTTACTTTAGTGTCATTAAACGACGTCAGTGAATAGTCATTGAATTTTACTTAACAATAAAAAGTGTTTTTTGACCGTTAATCTAAGCCATCTACCCTAAAAATGTGTTTCGGATGTTTGTCTAAACCAGAACCAAAGTCATCAACATTTTTTTTGTCATTATAATCCTTTATGATTCATAATACTATGTTATTATAATGAAATAATAATTAAGATGTCTACTCAACTGCAGCGACTGAATCAAACACATGCCGCCTCCGCGCCGACTCGTGACTAGACTCCCAGAACTCCTGTCCGTTACCACTCGCCGATCGCCATGGGCCTTAACTGTAGAGGCACAAAATATAGAAGACGTACCATATGTTGCGTGTATCAATTTAAAATGTACACGAACACTTCAGTAAACACACGGATCAAACCTGGGGTTCAGATGGCAAAGAATTTCAAGACGATCAGACAAATAAATTCCCTCAATCCTCTACTTGTTCTTTTTATTTTTTCATATTGGCACCCAACTTGCCGGTGTGCTCTGATCATCTCACCTCGGTGCGCCATTAGATTCAGTATAGCGGTGTAGCCGGTGAGTTTACTAGTGTGCACCGACTCACTTACGACAAACTCGACCGCACAGCTTCACTTGTCAACTAAATTTACATTGCGATGGCGAGGAGATCATCGACTACGAGGCCCAGCAACGATTATATGAAAAGGAATTAATTAATCGGGCAAACATACAAACTCGTGGGGTTGACGACTATGTTGGTATTAAGATCCAGGCTATACAAATAATACATGTTGACCAATCTGGAAATGTTGAATGGTACCTTATGATTATATGAATCATGTATCATTTATATTTTAATAATACCCTTACGGTTGACATAACTTTGCAGCATTTATCAACCCACGACGATGGATTTCAAGTGGTTTGCACACAAATGTAAATTGAACTGCGCAATTTGTCCCTCTCCCCACCAACTCGAGGGATGTAGGATGTCCCCGTCTAGTAACTGGCCCACTTCCCTGGTACAGTATTGGGGATGATGACGGGGACAGACGAAATATTTACATTGTCGTCATGTAGCGTATTGCTCAGTTGAATAGGAGCATTGTCTCGCTACCAACATGCTCCAACTGTCAAACAAATGATACCTCTTCGGAGAAACACACTAGGGTTGTAATTTTGAATTTGATTAAACTTGCGTTGAATGCAACAAGTTATTTCTTATTATCTTCATTGTAACACATGCATACAAGTTAATTCGTAGCATGAGTCTCACTTGTACATGTTGTTTTTAATGCTACTTCGTGTAAATTTATGAAATTGCACTTTTTCGTCGTTCTGTTTGAGATCTCCGTTTTATATGGTGTTGCATCCTCCAAGTTTTAATTTTTCAAACTCATCTGTCTATCCCTCCTTGAAGATGTATTCCTCAAAATATCGTATTCCCACAACTTTATTTCGTAATTTTACCTCACATCAATTGTTCTTGCGAGTGGAGTCGCTATAATAAATTATATTTCAACACATCAATGTACAAATTTATGTTGTACTATCGTTCGCCTATTTTGAAATTTCATAAATATATACTAAAATCCACGCCTATAATTTTGAAGGGTTAAAACAGTCGAATGAAACAGTTTACAAACTCACTCATATTATTTTTTAAACCTTGAAATGCCACCCCGCACATGCAACATTAAATGTCTAGGTGATTTGTTCAACAGCAATGTTGCATTTGGTCTTCATATTGAACTTATGTGCAATTGAACTTACAAAACTTGAGATTTGTGATGAAAATCTCTCAGTCGTTTGAAAGCCAAACGGTAGTCAAATAGCTCTTTTATTTATTGGTTCTTAACCAGCTAGAAAGTAATGCTTGGATTTGGAGTCTGCGAGAGCACGGTGAGGAGGGTACAGAAAAAAATATCTGCGATACCTCTATAGAATTAGATCAGTGTCCATCCATGACTTTATCGTACTCAATTTCTGCTGGGTATGCTTGGATATAATTCCTTGAGTGTACAAAAAAATCGTTGACTCTTGGTATACGTTGACTCTTGGTATACGTTGACAACGTTGTCTCTTTCGAATAGATGTGAGCTTTTCAGCATTGCTAGAAAGATTAGAGTTAAATGTGTCTAACAATTACACTAGACTGCGCCAGCAGGAAATGTTCTCAACAACATGTGCAAAACGTTGTTTATAGTTAAGGCATTAACGTTGTGGAGGTTTAAAGACATTGTAATTTTTTTTTATCAAACACTGTTTATTCCACTTTTTTGTGACGGTATAACCCTGCCGGTTTCAAGGCTTTCACCTCATCTTCAGGGGAGCACAAACAAGTCTTATTTGTGCTCCCCTGAAGATGAGGTGAAAACCTTGAAACCGGTAGGATTATACCGTCACAAAAAAGTGGAATAAACAGTGTTTGATAAAAATAAATTACAATGTGCAAAACGATTTCTCCACCGCTATTTCTATTAGGAGGGTCGAACACTATTAAATAGAACTTCTCAGGATATAAACATATTTCATAGCAGATTGTCAAAAGTTTATTTTCTTATAAGACTGCGGATATAAGAAATCATTTATCAACTTATTTAAATGACTCTTTGAATTTTTTTTTATTAAAAATTCCAATTTAATTTGCCTAAGTCTATATTGCAAATGAAAATAAATTACAGTGATCAAATTAGTTTGATTGGAATAAATTGTTTTTAAGGTTTAAATACGTCCGATATATTTACATAAAAGTTTTAGAATAAAAATAAATATTGAAGTAAATACTGGATTGTATGTAAAAGAAAAAAAACTTGTAGTTAAAAAAATTCATTTCACAATACCACTATCCAAAACCATTTCACAATACCATTATCCAAAACCATTTCACAATACCATTATCCAAAACCACTATCAAGTTTCGTAATCCTCAATGAAATCATTAACCCCAATTTCGATACAGACTGTCATTGAAAAATGTCTAATCGAGCACTTGAATATAATAAATTTTAATTTTAGGACATATTTGCCGGGAAAATTAGAAAGCTTTTTAATTATTTTTACAAGTTTGATCATTTTTACGCCACCCTTAACGAAAATAACTGATTGCCACCTATTAACTCCTGTCAAGTGTCAGTCAAACAAAACGTCAATATTTATTTCCAATTAGTTCCAGCAGGGCTTTCACTTTACATTTAGTTATGAGCTTCAAATTATTTACAGACTCAATGAATAGTTCACTTAATTTTTACTTTTATTAAATAAATATTTTTGATTTCCGGTTTTGTTTTTAGTTCTTTATAAAGACTGACAATGTTTATTATACACTGAATTCATGTATCGATTTATTTTTCTCATGCTAAATATCCTCAGTGAGTTACAGGCAAAATCCTAGTTTTCTGGGGATACGACAAATGAAAGGCAACAAACCCAGATCCATTAAAATTGTATGTCCAAATCAAATTATCTGTTGTTTTTCTCAAATTGTGTATATTTCTTGTCATGTGTAATAATAAATAATAAAAAAAAAATCTACGACATGAAGACGCCTTAATGTGGGAGTACCAGATGGTGTATCCAAATGTCGTACTACGAGTATCGATGCATGTGGGTATTTCCTGTCCTCGAACTCGCTTTGGATCCCTACAAACAACGTTAAGCTGAGAGAAATTAGCTTACCAAATAACTGATGTCTACAATGGAATCAGTCCAAGATTCAAAATCTCCACCTTTTGAGGTATCCTTACGTGCTTCTCCAAGGATTTGACCTGTCGTGAAAATGGTAATGGATCATCTGAAATGTGATTGGGGTTTCATTGATTTCCCATTATACTTAAGTGGAAGAATGGTCCTGAATGTTGACCACATCCTAGAAGAGTGTCCAACATATTCATACCCAAAAGGGCTGAAAGAGGTTCATCGGATTAATCCTGTATAATGATGAGAGATCTGAGCATCTGACCTAGAGGGAAAAACCATAAAAAATACGAAAATAACTTTTCTCGAAAAAAAATTGTCCAAAATAGTTTTTTTCAACACCTCACAATCTAGATTACCATATTATCTAGTCGAATTTAAGTGTTATAAAAAAAATCTAACATATTTAGTCTCCAAATCATTACTTAGATGAAAATCCTGGTACAGATCCTGAAATCCTCCGTCTCTGTGTTTGTATGCATTTGAGTATTATCTCCTGTGTACATATTTAATGGGCGCAATTAATTTGCGTGAACACCATTCACTCCTCTCCGCACCGCCACTGCACATCCCTCTCTCTTGGTATACAGAGAGAATAAAGACCCGTTCACACAAGATCAAATAAATAAATTATTATTAAGTTTATTGATAGCAACATACTACAGTCTGTTTGACAAGAACGTGTACGGCGAAACCCGAAAAAACTATTTGGAATAAGACATTAAAAAAATACACACATACTATATTATATAAATCGTGATGCTTTATTATTAATAAGTTGGTCCCGTCGCCTCCACTAGTAATAATTGCCCGTCATCTCCGAGGCATACTTTCTACTAATTTTATATCATAATCTAGGGGCAAAAACTTCCATATAAGTCGAATCTGTCAAAATAACTGCTTGACGTTCCAGATCTTTTTCCCCCGTATAAATTGGCACATGTATTTTCTCATCTGTTTCTTCGCATTCGCTACATATAATACGAGAAAAACTATACATTCTAGTGTGTGCTGTATTACCATTTCGTTGTATACAGTACAACACGGCGGACTTATTGTTATATGGCAATCTCTCCTATGCAACTACAAAGTTGTAGAAATTATTTTTAAATCTGACTTTCAACGGAAATCGAACCCATAAATTCCGGACTAGAAGTTACCAATAAGGTTACGGGTGATTTTGTTGAGTGACTTTTCCGATACTCGTATTATATATCTTCTCTTTATGAAGTCACTTAAAAAGCTATGTAGACATGTGTTAGCTGAGTCACTTTACAGGGAAGCATAAATATCATTCTTCATATTCTCAATGTACAAGACATGTATACGTTTAGCTTTTTTCTTGCAATATGCATTTTATTTAATAACCTTCATTGGGTTAAACCTGTATAGAATATAAAACAAAATAAAATATAAATTGCTCTTCTTCATCTTACATATAACGCCATTCCTCGTAAATAAATACCCGTTCATGTAAATTCCCGTGTTGTGTGAACAGTTATTAAGGACTCCCTAATGCCCGATCCGTCGTTGCCTCATTGTCGGGAACCATCCGAGTATTCGGATTTTAATATCCCATCTTGGAGGGCTTGGAGCGGAGCGTTTGTAGCACGCCCCAGTTGTTCTGCTGAATGCGCCCGTTGCAAGAGACCTGATGTTGATTGACAACGTTTGATGTTCTGTTTTCTATTCTCCCAACTTGCACTTCACTTCATGTTGTTCACAATTAGGGATTTAGTGCTTAAATTATCGTTAAACCGAACGTTTTTGAACGCTCATTTAGCCTTTGTAATTTGTTTTCTTCTAGGACATTTATCACTTGAACTTCGACTTTTTACATTTTTCATTTTTATTACTGTTCACAATACAATGAGTCTCCTTCGAATGCAATTAACAAATTTAATAACCATATGCATTTAAACAATTAAAATTCTTAAAACTTTTACACTAAAGGTTACGGTTTTATCTTTTTGGAACTTCGTATTGAAATATTTAACAATAAATTACTTTGTTGTGCCTCTGATTACATTAATCCTCGCGACACGCGTTTCTACCTCGTATCCCGGGGCTCTTTTCAGGCGGAACGATCGCGGTTCGTTACGAAAGCAGTGCTCTTAAATTTGTAATCTATATGAAAGAAACAAAATATTATATCAAAGGTACTTAACTTAAAGTTTTACACGCGTCACATTAATTATGTAAAACAATGAATTTAGAAATATTAGAGATACAAAGCCATAAGAAAAAACAAAAATGGAATGAATAACCAAATAATACAAAATGTTTGACACCTCTGAAACCTTTTTCTTTTGGAGGTCTATAGATAATCACCTGTTAAAACACTCACTTCCGATGTGGGTGGTCTATAGTAACCTGACACCAGTTGGAACTCAGCACTTATCTCGTTACAAAACGGGACTATTCCGCCATAAGAAAGCCTCGGAATAGTAGGTAGAAACACGTGTAGAAGAGATTAATGAAATTACTGGAATAACATTCATTTATTGTTTAATATTCTTAAATATGTGATTGATGAGTGTTTGGAAGAAACTTTAAAATAGGCTGTTAATTTATTTAAATTGATACAGTAACATAAATGTGAACTCATGTGATATACATCATACTCATTACTAGATCACACAACTTGTCAAGTTACAATCGGTTAAAAGGTTCATATTAAATGTCCCCAGTACGATGAAGGCAAAAATCTAGTTTACTATCAAACCCGTTTAGCGTCCACTTAAAATAATATTTTTATGTCCGTTTTGTTTTTCTCATATTATGTATTAGTGACAATTTTTCACCGAATAATGATTTTTCGCCGAATACTGATTTTTTTATGGTTGTCTCCAGTTAACGGGACTAAATTTATTTTGAAGTACAAATATATTAAAAACGATTTTTTTTCATACCACACGGATTCATATAAAAACAGTCTAAATACAAGTATGAAACATTATTGTTTTTTTATAAAAGGTTTCGTCTTTAACTTAAAGATCGCTATATTATAATATTCAATACTAAATTTATTTGTTATCTACTAATAACTCCGCGACATGTGTCTCGTAACTCTTATCGTGAACCCCTCTTTAGGCGGAATGAACCGTATGTTATGTGCAACAACAATGCTTAAGTTCAAATAGTGGCATGTTTCAGTAAAAGTAGTATATTAGCCCAAATATTTTTTTTATGTATCTACGAGAAATAGTAGTACCTAAGCGTTACTCTCGTAACGAACCGGGATCATTCCGCGATATAAAACCCTCGAGATAGGAGGTAGAATCACGTGTCGTACAAATCAGTGTTAGAAATGGAATAATAAAGTTGTTATTATAAAAAAATACTGTTCTTTGTTTTTTTATCTGTACACCAGAATAACAATTCCGTTCCTTATATTCGTATTTCAACAATTAAAGTAAACTGTTCATATTTAAGGCATTAACACTGGAGGTTTAAAGACATTGTAATTTGTTTAGTCCAACACTGTTTATTCTACTGTATATTATATAACGGTATAACCCTACCGGTTCAAGGTTTTTACAACCCTTGAGCAGAAACTAGACTGATACCGTTATATGAAGTAGAATAAACAGTGTTAGACTAAACAAATTAAATTAAGCTATTTCCCGTCCCTCAATCAAACTCAGTATTATTTAACCTACGAGTTTAATCTAAAATCATCTTATTTTCTATAATTTCATAATATTTCTTCATCTTTCTACAAGACTCCTAAATAAATAAACTCAAACAAAACTTCCCATAAATTCCTTTTATGAATAAAACAAAAGGGTCTTTAATTGAATAATAAATACTAGAAACTTGTCTTTTGGTCCGTTTGATATACTCGTATAAATTAACACTTTCATTATGTTACTCCATTCGGTATAATCATTTCCACCATCTTTTCTCCTTTACACTATCCAATTCCATACTACATTGTTTCATTTTGTCACTTCGCACTTCAAATTTGTTCTTCCACGCCGGGAAAGTTTTGCTCCGCGAATGAGTTATTAATCTCCCCGTCCAACAGTTCGCCGAAGGATGGAAGATCCTCGGCTGCAGCACCTCTATTTGCATAATGAACCACCTGTCTGAACTCTTGCCTTATTGATTTTATAGGTTTTTGTTCGTTCTTTCAATGTTTTACTTTCAAATCGTCGATTGTAGTTTGTCGAAGTGAAATGATTTGATTTCAGTCTTTGTGCATTTCATTTATCAGTGCATTTTATTCCTTTCATTTATCGTCTTTATATCTTGAATCAGAAATTATTAGCGGTTTTTTTTCTACACTCTATAAAGTCTTTTTTCATTTGAGTGTTTTAACTTTTTTTTTTCAAGATTTTTTTTAAAATTACCTTTTTATTTATTGCTTCAATCAAAACAGGCGAGAACAACTTAATGGATTTTAATTATTGATTTTAAAAAAAGACAGTATAAATATGATTAAACAAACCTATCAAAGGCAAAATTTATCATTGTCAGTAAAAATAAAGTATATACAAGGGTGCCTCTTGGCACAAATACTACAAATATTAAAGATACTTACTGAATGATCAAAGGGACCACTCTTAAGAAATCAATGTAAAATTGTAGATGGTACAAATCTACTTCTTTAAAATGCGAGATGTCTTCTGCAACAAATATTTCATTCTCGGATTACATATGCGAATTTATCGTTGCTATATTCCGTGCCTCTCTTTTGTGCCGATTGTCGTTGGAACCCAAAAAAAATATTTTATATTTCAGTCTAGTATTCTCTATCTTTCTGATTTGTTGGAAGAGATTGTCACATGGCAATAAGCCAACTAGATTGTACTGTATACAACAAAAGAGTTATGCAGTTCAATAAAATACAGCGTATCATATGAGTAACAGTTACGAATTTGTACAATACAATGGCGTGCCGACTTCAATAAAAGTAAGGGTAGGAAAACCATTTAGACAGTCGATCGGAGCGTGGTTGTTATTGCGACAGGATTTTGAGTACTTGGGCTTTCAGGATAAATGACGAGTGGAAAGGATTTATGTGAGCTCGTGAGTGTGGGTCTCTTCTTGTTGTTTTAATTTTGGATGTTTTTGTATTTGTGTTTCTGTGTGTTTTTCTGTTTTTCTTTTTTTTCTTCTTTTTTTGTTTGTTTTGAATTTGTTTTGATTTTTATTCTTATGATTGTGTGCGGTATATTGTGGGATGAATATTTTTGGTCTTTCTGGAGTGATAATGTGTGAGGAGTTGAGTTTCGCAAGATGTTTCCAGTTGTAGTTGAGTGTCACTGTTTGTCAGGTTGATGAGAGCGTGCAACGGGGTTTTTTTGTGTTATCAAAAATCGGAAAGAAGTATCGATTTATTTTTTCATGCTAAATATCCTCAGTGAGATAGATACAGGCAAAAGCCTAGTTTACTGGGGATACGACAAATGAAAGGCAACAAACCCAGATCCATTAAAATTATATGTCCAAATCAAATTACCTGTTGTTTTTTCTCAAATTGTGTATATTTCTTGTCATGTGTAATAATAAATAAATAAATAAATATGCTGTTGAAACATGGACACTTACTCAGGCAATCGCAAAGAAGAATCCAGAAGTGGTGCTATCGAAAAATACTGAGTGTCTCATAGGTTGCCGAATTCCTTAATGATGGTATCTTAAGACGGATACTTGTATCTTTAAACGGATAATAAATAAATATAGAAAAGTATTACACAGCATAAAAAGGAGAATATTAAAATACTTAAAACATTTAACTTTTTTCGGTTTTAAGAATACATATATAGTATGGATATTTTTTTTTCGTTTCAGAAACTTTTCAAAAAAAGCTTTTAACGGAGCATGGCACGGATTAATTGTCTAGTATATTAGAAAAAAATAAATAAATATAGAACGAAATTTATGTTAGTTTATTCTGTATTTTCATATATTGATAATCAGCACCACAGTATTAAGGTATCTTTTTAATAATAATTCAAAATGATATAAAAGTGTTTATTTCCGAGTATTCTCGAAATCCCTGTTTACCGTAGAAAACAGTTTTATCTCTCGGATATTTTTATTCCCATAAAACAGTTGTATAATGCAGAGGTAATAATACAAACGGCAGTATTATTAATGAATTATGGCGTTCACAATGTTTTAATCGGATTAAAGATGGACGACATTCTGTTAATTTCAGTCATTTAATCTGTGAGTAATAAAGTTGCGATGCTCCTTAGTAATGACGCGATAAAATTTAACGGCTGTTCCTTATTCTTTAAGATTCTAGTCTATGTACTCTTTCTTGTTTGATGCATAAAGGAAAACTTTTATTGCACTTTTAATTTGCTTTCTTTCATTGCTTTAATTTTTTTTATTTAATTAACATCATAAACTTTCCTTTTGAATATGGTTTTACTTTTATTAATTATTCTCTTTATCTCCAGTTATAATAATTGTTTTTTTATTTTATTTTAAGATTCTAGTCTATGTACTCTTTCTTGTTTGATGCATAAAGGAAAACTTTTATTGCACTTTTAATTTGATTTCTTTCATTGCTTTAATTTTTTTATTTAATTAACATCATAAACTTTCCTTTTGTATATTGTTTTACTTTTATTAATTATTAATTTTTCTTAATATCTCCAGTTGTAATAATTACTTTTTATTTTATTTTATTACTATTATTCGACCATTAAGAGTATACATATTTTTTTTATTTATATTGCATATTAATATTAACATACACAGCACAAGATGTTACAAATTATAAATGACATAATTTATACAAAAATATAATCAAAAGAAGCACACACATAAACCACCACATAGACATGAACACAGCAGGCCAAAACCCAGGGCTGTATACCACGCATTAAAGGACTCTTAAAAAACAGTAAACATACAAAAATATTAATTTATAAAAAAACAGAAACTTAAATTCATTCCCATAATTCATCCAACCATTAGATATTGATAAACACAATAATCCTCACAGCAATATGAATCAAATCCCTTACCAAAAATATCAATAATCAACTGTCTTCAGTGAGATACAGGCAAAATCCTAGTTCACTGGGGATACGTCTGCTGTTTTTATCGCAAATTATGTATATTTCTTGTCATGTGTAAAATTTAAAAAAATTGGGACAAACCTCAACTAATAATATAATAAAGTTACACAAAACTTTGAACACCTTTCTGGTTGGTTACGAGTATAAGAGATCGCTATGTGACAATAACCTCTCCAAATAATACTGCATACAATGAAATTATACTAGTAATACAATATAATTTAATTGAACGCTAAATAATCTTAGTCAAATAATATATTTCTATTATAAATAAATTTTATATGATTCTTGATAAAATATGTTTTTTATTTATTTTATACAATACAAAACGACCAAACTACATTTGATTTAAATTCAACAAAATGCTCGGAGTAGCTTACATTCACGTTCCATCGAATACGATTGAAATGTGCCCGAGTAATCAAACTTTTCAGCACAATTACATCTCAATCTCTCCCCCTATATATTAAGGTTTAAAAAAAGGAAGCACGGTACCAAAATCTCATTGTGTTCCGGCCTAAGAAGGAGGAAAGCCTCAGAAGTTTGTCCTGGAGGCGGGGTGGTTGACCACATCAAAGCGTTCCGCGTTGCAATCAACGTCGTAATCTTTCAATCGACCCTCATCCCCCGCGTTAAGCACGATACACAATGAAGGATGGAAAAGGAAACAGACATTTTGGTTGGTGTATTTCTATCTATACAGAAAGCTCACATGTTAAGTATTATACTTCGGGAGCCATTTGTTACGATTTTTTATTCGAATGCCTCTTCTTTGAGGTTTAGTTTTTTCGTGATACGTGATCGATAGAAAATATCATTTAGGGTTGGCACTGATAAAAGTTTTTACTATTTTAAGTTTTTACTTTTTTCAAACATCCATTTAATAACAACCTTCGTAGCCTAAGGTAAACAATAATAAATCATATTTATAAATATTTCAAAAGTTTTGAATTTAACTTTGGGAAACTCTGATTTGTTATTTCAGTAATTACATTAACCCTTTCGACACGTATTTCTACTGTATATCTCGAGATTCTCTTCAGGCGAAATGAAGAGGGCCTCGGGATAGAAAAAAGAAACACTTATCGTGGAGATAAATGTTATTAGTTGAATAACAAAATAACTTATTAAAATACTAGTAATAACTCTTCAATAATGACCGGATGAAATCGTTTTTTTTTTCTTCACTCCGAACACTGCGTGTGTGAGTGTATGGTAATATGCGACTTTTCATGTGCAAAAGTGTTGTCAACACATGCAAAAACGACCTCCGTGACCTAGCTGATAAGATGCCTATCTTCCGATCCGGGTTTTACGGGTTCCATTACCGTTTGAACCCAGATATTTTTTACAAAAAGGGTTGCAGTCTGGTTTACACTTAAGTCTTCTTTAACATTTTTCTGATCGGTTGGGATAGATTGTTACATGGCAATAAACCTGCCAATTATACAATAAAAATGTAATACATTACATTAATAACAATAACGACCCGCGATTTCCTTGCCTACTTCAGAGACTAAATCCGAAGGCTCGATTATTAGGGCTGAAGATAAAATTACATATATAATCTGTTGAGGTAAACAAACGGAGAAATCTCCCGAGTTTCCTACTGGAAAACACGTCTTTGGCCTTTTCTTGACCCATATACCTCACATTCTTATTTTCTTTCGATGGTCTTACAGCCCATATCGAGCTTTGGCCTCCGTCAATCTTCGCCTCCAATCCTACGCCTGCAGCAGCCGGGTTGCGTCTCTCTCAACTTCGTCCTCCCATCGCAGCCTTGGCCTGCCCACTCGCCTTCTTCCACCCGGTTGTCCTTCCAGGATTCTTTTGGGTGCTCGCGATGACGGCATTCTCTGAACATGTCCGGTCCATCTCAATCTGCTCAGTCTGACACATTCTCATATAACACCTATAATTTATCTGATTTTTACGTTCTTTTTTTTCAAAATTTCATTTGTTTGATCCAACCATATTTATTCGGTCTTCCTCTACCACGCCTTCCTCTCACATGTGTACTATGTATACAGATTTGTTTTGTAAGTATTTCTTTGTGCATTAATTCTACATGGCCAAAACCATCTCAAAGAGCTCTTCTTGATCTGAGTCAACATATCAGTCTTAAGATTTCATTAATTTCTAATTACTTCATTCCGTATTCTGTCATCACAGCATTAATTCGGCTCAATTTAGTATTTTTCCAAATCTATGTTTCCAAATTATCAATTAGAATATATTGAAGAGTATTTTTCCAAATCTATGTTTCCGAATTATCAATTAGAATATGTTGAAGAGTGAATGAAGAGTATCTTTCCAAATCTATGTTTCCGAATTATCAATTAGAATATGTTGAAGAGTGAATGAAGAATGAATAATACTATTAATAAAAACACGAATTACATAGCGCTGTTTAGAGCTTAAGGGCGCTTTAATCTGCTATTATTGACAGATTAAAAAAAAAAAACAAGTTAAATGTTAGGATAGGAAGGGGGTGGCTTTAAGTTAAGGTTTAATTTTTGCACGTGTTTTAAACTCAAGCCACTGTTGTTCCGATTTAATTTGAACATAACAATTTCTTTGGAATCATTTTATGTAAGAAAATGAAATATCTTGGAATAAATCACAATATAATGGTAATCTAAAACCATCCCTTCTATTTGTGTTATAACAATCAAATCGGGTAAATTATATAAAGCAGTGAGCATCGGCCTCAAGAGTCCCACCCTCGTATCCATTTGATTCCCTCCCCCCGCAATCTTGGGTTTGACCTATCTGCCCTCAGTCTTTGATATGTTGTTACATCATGTATTATTTGCATATCCAGGATCTTAATATCAACATAGTCTTGAACCCCACATGTTTGCATGTTTGCCCAACTAATTTATTCTCCTTCATGTGATACTAGAATATTGAAAAAAGACATCTATTTTATAGAGATATGAAAAAATTTAATATCTTTGATGTTGGATTTTAGCAACTGTTTTTATTGTGAACTTTTGATCATCACCATCATGCCTGTCCTTGTGGTAGTAAAACCCACGATAGGGTAGGCAAAGAGAACAGATCTTAAATAGATCAACAAATCCGAGCTGCAGACACTTGTGTGATTTGACAACTCTTGTCCTCTAGTAAATTCCTCTTTTTTTATTTTTCTCTTGACGCTGTTAATTTGGGGTTGTGTGAATATGAGAATTAAAGTTTTTGACAAATTTCATACATATTTATCATATTGAGTTTATAATTATATAAACTCTTTTTTTTTCCTTTTTCACATTATATTTATTTTTATTTATTTAACACTTTTATTGCAAATACAATCTGGTGGGCGTATTGCCAGGCTGCAATCTCTTCCAACCATTTAGGGTGTCCCAATAAGGTGGCCGGAATTGTCTGCTGGTTTGAGTTCTTGGGTCAGTTGGATCTTGTAGGTATGCAGATCCAGATCTTTTGCGAGAATTCGCTTGTAAGGTGCTTAAACGTCTAATTCTTGTGAAAGATAACGTACTGATGTCCCTGGGGTTTCGGTAAAGCTTTCTTTCCCTGCGGCTAGTTTTTCGAGTGAACGAAGGCTACGATGATGCATGGGTGACTTATTGTCCAGAATTGAACCAGTTTCCTTAAATTGTATAATTAATTTTCGAATTAATGACCCATTTGTACCATTATTTCAACCAAAAATTCAACGAAGTTTACAAACTGTTTCAGCAAAACTTTCTCCATTTTTATTAGTTTTAACAATAATAACGCGTTGTTATTTCATATATCGTTCCATATTTACTAATCGCAGTATTGACAGATGGCATATATATGAAACTTTTAAAGCTGTCTTCTTTATAAAAAGAAATAGCGCAAAATTTAAATCCGGCGCTATTATTGGGATTGCATTTACGAGTATTTCCGCATTATACAGCCATAAATATAGTAAAAATAACGTTTGTAATTTTAACATTTATATACAAATATTAATTGATTATTTTTCCGTATTATATGATGTAATAAAAACGAAACATTTAAAATATGATTTATCGATCATTTTAATAATTTTTGAGACCATGTTATTTAAATTTTTGTATGGTTGATTGTAAGATATTGTCATCTCGCAATAAGCAAGAGATGGCCATGCGCCAGATTGTTATAAAATAATAATGAAAAGCTAGCAAGCATTGCACCATACATATGTTATTATCGTTTTTTTTTCAATTTCGTAAAATGTTTTGTATTTGTTATTTTTAAATTAATATTTTCCAAGATCTATTGTTAACAATATGTTGAACTACTACTCCGTATAATTTTTTTATGGGTATTGAGTGGATGAAATAAACTTGTATATTTATGTTTTCCTTAACATATCAATTGTTTTATGTATGTTGTTATTTTTTTAGAATCCTTCCGTTCGTGGGTTACGACCCTGGGTTTTCCGAACCTCGACTTGTTATGTACTTGTGTGTTTGATTGTACAGTTATCTGCGTAAATGGAAAGGTTAACAGTTTGTATCTTTTACCTGGTATTAATTTAGTATGAGTATTTTTTAAATGCTGTTTATTCTTTTTATTACATCTTAGATATTTTATTCACGAGCGCTCTGAATTTAAAATTTTATTTTAAATGTTGTTAATATTTGAATAGTCGAATTCGATCTTATTTTGAACAAATCCATACATATACGTGTATTATCACGTTATGTCCCTAGCATGATAACATATGGAATATATAGTATCTCCATGTCATACTTCTCACTTAATCTAGTTTCAAATTTGAATTACATCTTCCTACATTTGCCTCTTCTCTACATACTCTTATGATTTTTATACTCGTTTAGTCTCTATTTCGTATGAATTTTCTCTATATGTCCAAACCTCTTAACGCTCCTCTTTTCATACATCTTAAAACATTAATTTTACCCATTTGTATCTGGTGTCTTCATTCCGCACTTTTTCATCCATTAACACTTCACATTTTGTCTTAGTGCATGAATCTTCACATCATTGATATAACTTCTCTTATTCTTAGTCCAAGCTTAACTTCCATACATCAAGAAGGTCACATTACGTTCTACAACGAAATAAACAAATAAAACTTTTCTCTTCATATAATAATTTTTCTCTCTCTCGCTATTGTATAACGAATCACTTTTATTGCTCTTGTTCTCAGACGCTTCGAGAATAATGTCAATATCCTCCCGCGCTTTTCTATTTTAACTTCGGAGAGAATCCTCGGATGGATTTATACATCGGCAACTATATCTCCAATCGTTAATCTACGTCTATATTCATTTCCAATGATATATCGCTTCAATATCGGCTGGCTCCAACTTAGAGTAAATAATGCATATGCATGCTCCGTGAGCCATTCTTTCCAGCCCGTTTCACACGTCAAATGAACCAATATTTGCAAACAACGGACGACTTATGCGCAGAAAAGCTTTCGATATTCCTTCAGCATTCTACCAAGCTCTAGGGTATGGTTCAGTGTATTCATAGACGTGCCTTCAGTTTGCTTCGATAGCAAAGGGAAACGTATTTTCGATTTCCCAATATTTTTTTGACTTTGGTATATTTTTTACTATAATATATGTAAAATTTTTTACTGCTTAATATACGTGTTGATTAAAAGTTGATATTCGAGTTTACGTAATTATGATAAATTTGATTCCATTTACAAGAATTTCTGACTTTCTGTTCCAAAGTTTTTTCAGTATAATTCCTCTCCCAACTATTAACTTAGGTCCAAAAGTTTCCGATCTAAAAAAGTTTAAACACGTATGTATAGATACCATAAAGGCCGTGTATAACGCATGGCCACGTGATGTAACAGTTCAAATCAGATACCTTCTGTAGTATATCAACTAAAGTCTATAGCAGACGTGTTGTTTCGTTATATTCTGGATTGGTAAAAGTTATCAAGTTTCTTTCGAGAGATGGGCTCCCGGTAGAAATTAAATGACGTTAGAATCTAAACGACGTTTAATTTATGTCAGGCTTTTTTCTTTCGAAAGAAACTTGTTAACCGCGCGATTTCTAATTTTGAACATTTCAGAATACAACGAAACAACACTATTTTATTGGCTATACTTGAAATATTCCTGAAGGTAGAGGTATTAAATTTTAACTGTAACATAATCTGTCCTTACACGTTCTAAATTCAAACAGGAAACTTTTGGACCTTAGTGGGGTTTATCCTCGTTTGGAGCAAGTACGTCGTTTTCTTAATTTTGGATTAATAAGCGTCTCACATGTACCAAATTGTTCCGGTTATCTTGATCGGTTCTTGAAAATGTCTATCTCTATCATCGTAAAAATCTTTCTTGGAAATTTTGTGTTTGGAACGGCGAAAAAATTGTCGTTTTTTGGTAGCTATACTATATTATAACATTTTTAAGGTGCTACATTCTAACATTTAAGGTAGATGCTAAATAATAACATCTTTTTGATTGATAGTGTTATGTGAAATTCTTGGATTGATGCTAAATATTGATTTTTTTATAGATATAGTACTTTATTGTAACATTTTTTATAGATGCTATGTTGTAACATTTTTGATAGGTCCTAAATGGTAATTTTTTTAATCGATACTATATTTTTTTATGGTGTTATGGGCGTATGCTTATATAGATATGTTCATGGATTCCATGGGGATGGATAGTCATTTGAATGTTTTTTGCGACCATGTAACTTATTTCATTTACTTTTGTCTGGTTGGGTGGAAGAGGCAGTAAACCCGCCAGATTGTATTTGCTATGAAAGTGTTAAATTAATAAATAACAAATAAATATATTGTGACATGTTTTATAGATGCTATAATCTAAAAAAAATATAGATGCCTCCGATAGCAAGGAGACCAAAGTTCCCAAACGATCGGCAGATTTTATCTGGTGCAGTATTCCGTTAGGCTGAGTTTTATTACACAACTCTAGTTTTAATGCTGCTAAATAGCACTGTAATTTTTATCTGGTGCAGTATTCCGTTAGGCTGAGTTTTATTACACAACTCTAGTTTTAATGCTGCTAAATAGCACTGTAATTTTTATCTGGTGCAGTATTACGTTAGGCTGAGTTTTATTACACAACTCTAGTTTTAATGCTGCTAAATAGCACTGTAATTTTTATCTGGTGCAGTATTCCGTTAGGCTGAGTTTTATTACACAACTCTAGTTTTAATGCTGCTAAATAGCACTGTAATTTTTTTATTATATAAGCTACAGAAACAACTAAGGTCTAAGCTTAAAACCAGCTCGCAAGTGAGTCTTCCAAAAATTGACCCTGGTTCGCCCGCTTAGCATAAATGTTAACCGTAAAACCAAGGGAGGCGATTTTTCATAATTATTTTCAAAACCAATGTCTAAGCTGTGTTTCGCAAAATCTTATTTAGACAACGCTGGGCCTTTCTGAGAAAAATATAGTTTCGCTTTTAAAAAAAATCATTTCCAAACAACATATATTACTAAACAAAGGCCTTTGGGAAATAATAAATCTGGAAGAGTTTATTTCTTTGAATTCAATACACGAGTTACAAAATATCAAAAGGTCTGTCGATTATTGAATAAAAACTATTATTTTATGAAATATATGCTAAAAAATTAAACATGGATGCGAATTTTCTTTTTATGGCCATTTTATATTTTTTACCATCGCGCCGTTTTTTTACTAGGTTAGGCAGAGGGCAGATCGCTGACTTTCATATCTCGCGACACATATTTCGCTTTTTCCACAACTAATTCACGTTTCTCATGCAGCTCCTATGATTTATCTAACTTTTTAAATTAATAACTTGATCCAGCCATACTTTTCTTTGTCTATCCTCTCCCACGCCTTTTACACACATTTACTTTATTTTTTTTGTTATTCTTTCTTCATTCGTTCGTTCTACTTGCCCAAACTATTCCAAATGCTCTTCTTTTTCTTACATTAATCCTAAGTTAACATTCATCCATTTTTTATACGCCAATCCTAAGTTAACATTCATAAAAATTACTTCGATCTTTATTCTATGATACATTGTCACCAATATTCACAAAGACGGAGGGTGCGCCGCGGATGTTGACTATAGAATAAGTGTGGGATGGATGAAATTCAGATCGGTAACAGGAGTCTTGTGTGACCCAAAAATGCCTATAAAACTGAAAGGAAAGGTATACCAGACTCTCGTTAGACCCGCAATTACGTATGGCTCAGAATGCTGGACTATGTACAGCTCCTACTCTAGGGAACTTGAAACAGCAGAAATGCGAATGCTTAGGTGGTCGGCAGGAGTATCACTGAAAAATAAAACTAAGAGCTCACGCATTCGTGGTAGCCTGGGAGTCACTGACATAAATAGTAAGCGGGAAGAGCGACAGCTGAGATGATACGGGCACATAAGACGGAGACCACCTACCATTCTGTAAATCAGGCAATGTATGTGGATCTTCCTCGACAGCTGTCCAGAGGAAGACCAAAGAACTCCTGGATGACTCAATGCTCCAAAATCCTGCAGAGAAACGGCCTAGATGAAAGCGACACCCAGAACCGAAGAATATACAGCCTGAGAACGAAAAGAACTGACCGCAACAGCCTACCTAGGCAATGAGTTGGGACAGTACCAGGAAGAAGAAAGAAGAAGATTGTAACCAATATATATGCAAGTAAATTTTACGTTTTTACCATCAATCGAACTTATTTATATAACTTGTTGATTTATTTCATCCAATGAAAGTCTGCAGCAGATTTAACCTACTGATCGTCTTGGAAACTTAATTTATTTGCCTTGGAAACTTGTAGTTTGATCTATCAAGTGCGCTCTGCTGAAGTAAAACAGCATGCACACAACAAACCAATACGCGCACATGCGTCTTATATTGACAAAAAGACTGACGATCGATTTATTTCATCAACTTGTTTAGCCATAAATATATTTGCTTCGATTCCTGGCTGAAGGATATCTGAACTATTTAAAGTTTTTCGATATTTAAATATTTTCTTTTGCTTGGTAGTTTCCTTAATTAAATTATTGAAACACTCCTGGGATGACAGGTATAACGAAACAGCGCTACATAAATTACTAGGTTTTTTTTCGTATCACCTTTTATATAATTCACTTTGAATGCTTTTTCATTTCTAAAAACAACTGTAACTGGAAGGTCTATCTCCTTTATTTTATACCCTTCTAGCAACATACCTCCTCTCATTCCCTCCCCACTCCCTCTCATTCCTGTTCTCAGAATTCCGGGCCGCACCTATACATCCTGCAAACATGAATATAAAATGGCTATTTGCAAGCGAATCGCCGGCCAGGCTAGCTTTTGTTGGATCCATCTGTTTAATGGAGAGGAGAAATGAGATGGCAGCCTGTTTGTAAGGGAGAGTTGACTTTTTTATCACTTGCACCAAATATTGACGAAACACTCATTAATTGTTCAAGAGAATCAACCCTTATAGGTTTATAACTATTGACATATATTATATACTTTATTCTTCCCTAGAACAGAAAGGTGGTGACTGCTGCCCTAGATTAGGTACTAACTACTCTGCATCTATGTTACTTGTGTTAAAAAAAACACTTTTGATAAGAAAACCGCAGAAAACTTCTCGGGGAAAACCGAACTATAGAAACTTTTGTACAATTGAGCTTCCGATATGTGATAGTAACACATCCGGTTTTAGGTACACTTCATCATCAATCTGCAACACTATGAATGCTTTTGTTAGTCAATCTGTTGAGTTTATATTATTATTGGCATATTAGATGACCTCCGTAGCGTAGTTGGTAAAATCTACCAACCAGGGTGTTGCGGGTTCGATTTCGGTTGGAACTCATTTTTTTAAAGACTTATTTCGCATCTTCCACATCCATCCAGATTTATGTTACTTTTTAGTTTTCTTTTTTTTTTCAAAATATAATTTTCTTGATCCAACCATACTTTTCTTGGTCGCCTTCCACTCACATGTGCATTGTATATTTTATTTATTAGTATTTATTCATGCACATTCCTATACAAGTCCTACGGTTTCTCTTACTTTTATTTATTTCAAAATATACCTAATGTTGTTGATCCAACCATGCCTTTCTTGGTCGCCTTCCACTCACATGTGCACTGTATATTTGATTTACTAGTATTTCTTCGTGCATTCGTTTCACGAGCCCAAACCATCTTAGAGCGCCCTTTTTGTGTATTAGGTGTTAATATAAGTTGTGTCCGTTTTTTTTTTCAATTTAAAAATAAATACCAAAAGTAAAAAAAAATGAAAGACATGGAAGACCTGAAAGACATGGAGCGTTCCGGACGACCAGTGGACTTCGATGAGGACCGCTTAAACCATATTATTCATGAAGATCCCCTTCAAACATTTTTCATCACCATTTTCAAACCATTTTTCATCACCAGTAATGATGCGGCAAAGAAACCTTTGCTTGTGGCCATGCGTAGCTCGATGACGCGCGAGCAAACCAGCAGAAATTGTCGAACGTCGATTTTTGTTGTTTTCACTCAAAACATGTGGAACCCAAGCACCGAACTTCTGGACTTTTCCCATTGATTTAAGATGACGGTATACAGTCATGTGACTACAATTCATCTGCTCAGCCAATTCTACGGTGGTTTGAAGGGGATCTTCATGAATAATATGGTTTAAGCGGTCCTCATCGAAGTCCACTGGAGGGGTCGAAAATGCTCACTTTCGTCTACTTGACATTCCATTTTGAAGGCTTGTAATAAAATAATATATGTAACGTAAAAGCAAACACAGTATCTTGTAGAGCAGAAAATTTTCTTTCAAATGACGTATAATCTGTACCATTTTGTTTAACTTTTGGTGTTAATTTTTAAATTGGAAAAATACGGACACAACTTATGTTAACACCCAATATAAATGAAAAATTAGGAATACGATGGAAAATATGCGAATAATATGTGTTAATAAACAAGTTTAAACAGTTATATTTAAGTAACAACAGTAAACAGGCAAAGATACTGACTTAAAACACTATATATGCATATTATCACACCGCTTCCCTCCTGGTGTAAGCAGAAAAGATAAAACGCCAAACTTTCTTATCGCGACACACATGTTACGCTTCTTCTAAACCCACATATTTACACAATTCCTTTGATGTATCTTATTTCTTACATTTCCTTTTTTTACAAAATGTCATTCACTTGATCTAACCATACTTTTATTAGTATTTCACTTCCACACCACCCACTCACATTTGCACTATATATTTGTCTTGTTAGTCTTTCTTCATTCATTCGTTCCACATGTCCAAATAATATCAGAGTGCTCTTCTTCATCTTACTCAACACATCAGCTTTAAGTTTACATTCATCCCTTATCCCTTCATTCCGTATTCAGTCATACATTATCATCCCACAAATGCTGTGTTTAAATTTGTTTTTTGTTTTTTATTAAATACGTATGTTTTGTATGTTTTATTCTCGTTTGCTCGAACATTGTTAAAAATCGGAACAAAACGAAATCTACATATGTACCATTTTCTTTTGCAATGAACAGTTGACCTTTATTTGACATTTACGTGCTCCAAATCCTACAAACCCCCTTCCGTCCAATGTCTTAGATTCGCTTAATGACTTTCGTGAAGTTAAAAAGAAAAACTTCTATTCCCTTTATTATTATTTATAAATAATAAATTTTTATCATCCAAAATCAATGTCGTGACTAAATATTTGATATTGTCTGATGTGTTTGCGTCCTGGCTGAGAACTTAATGCGACAGAGTAGTAAGTTACTTCCCACCTTGGAAAACTCCATTAAAAGTTTCTTCCAGGATCTGAGAGTTGGCAGGAAGGCCAAGGGTGGATATCGACGGATATTGATGCACTTTAGGAGTTTACTTATCACAGCGGGATCAGCGGACAGTTGACTGTCAACTGCAGAAGGGCACAGTTTCACAAACTGTGTTTTGATTAAGTTTCAAATTAACTCAGATATCAGATACTTGGAATTAAATTTAACTTTACATTGGCGTAACTTTCTTCAATGGAATAAGATAATCCATCTTATCCAATGAATATTAGTGCCAATGATATGAGCAAAAAATGTATTTTACATTTATATGTATTTATTTTACTTATGCGTTTATATAACCAAAAAAGGCTCCAAAGTCACGTAGTTATATTTATTTATTGATTGATATTTTTTTGTGTAATGACCGAAGCCAGTGTTCATATATTTATACTCAACTTATTGGTCAAGGAGATTGGACACGGCACATAAAAAAGATAAAACAATTACAAGAAATAAATTACTTAAAATATACACAGCAAAATATATGTATATTTTTTAACAATGAAACGATTTAAATTCCAATAACCAATGTCCATCTCATGCACCACCAATCGTGTTAACCGGTTAATAAAACTACTATAATAATGTAGGTAGAGAAAAAACACTCAATCTTCCGTCAGTTTAGCTACCATCCTTCTAAGCCTGTTAATAACATAGAACCAAATATGTCCACGTCTGATAAATCTACCATATTGTACTTGCCACACTTTCTCACTACTAGGATATATAATACGAGTACTAGCCTGTCATATCCTAAATTCAGCAACGCTGAACGAAGCGGGTCTTCTAAGAGAGCGATAGGGAATACTTAAATAAACTCTTTCCAGAGTTGCAGGTGAATTCACGAGACCATTCAGTGCTAAATAAAGAAATACTACGAGCCTGAAACGATTGAAGATTAAAATAAGATATCTAATGTACTCGTATCATTGTACGACCCAAGAACACTTAGCTACCCCTCCCCATGACACAGCCATCTTTAAAAATCGTTGCTGGACCGCTTCAACTTAACCAATGTAATACCTGTAGTTAAGGTTCCATATTACAGAGGCATACTCCAGGTTGCTTCTTACCATGACTTATATGTAACCAATAACAATGTCCTTGTCTACATATATATTATATTTTCATTGTTCAGCTGACGTTTGTTCCAGAGTTGCGACTGAATCCAAAAAGTCGTTCAAAATATTTTAAAGTTACACAAAATATATCAGTAACTTAACAGTCTTTAACTGTTTAAATTTTATATATTCATTCCTCATAAATTTAAAGAAAAAACACTCCTTAACGATCACATACTTAAATCAGAAACAAGTTTCACTTAAGTCAGAAATCACTTATCCCGTAGTTTTTAAAGTCCCGGCTCTTAAGAATGATCCAGGGAAATCCGGCGTATAGGCACGGGGTTGCCTTCTTAAGCCCTACACATGAACAGGCAACAGCGTACGGGCTGAAGCCTGCAAAGCCCCATTACCTGGCTTAATTATTGTTTGCCTCGGTCGCGACGCCCGCTCCACCGACGCCGACGTATTTCCGCCCGACGCACCTCGCCAAATCTTTTACGCTTAGTTTTGCGCAAACTTCTGATTCGCGTATTTATCTTCGTGTCAAACTTGTGGTGTTTTTCTTTAAGTATTAAACCTAACACGTTCAAACCCGATTGAACAAGAAAAATAATGTTAAATTTTATTTTATCTTTTAAGCTACTAATTGGAACTTTCCATGGACGTTACAATTTGTTTTCGAGGTACATTGCCGCGCAGTAACCCACTGAACTTCCGAGCGGAAGGTCGCCGGTTCGAACGCCGCGCTGTGGCTATTGTATCGTATTGTATTACACTTTCTTTGTATACAGTACAACCTGGGGAGAGTATTACTATGTGGCAATCTCTTCCAACTAACCAGAAAGTTGTTTAAGAGACCTTAAGTGAAAAACAGGCTGAAATCCTATTTTTATTAATCTGAATTCCAGCGGGATTTTAACCCGCAATCTCCGGGCTGGGAGACAGACGTGTTACGTCGGTATGTCATCGAATCTAATGAAGCAGTGAGTTTGCGGGTGTACAACGGCTCACTAAAAATAAACAATCTCTACGACACTGCTTAGGTTTTCAACTGAATTGGCATTGGAATGGTGAAGGAATCCTCGACTGCAATGCCCAGGAACGACGACTACAGTTTAATTGGCATTGGAATGGTGAAGGAATCCTCGACTGCAATGCCCAGGAACGACGACTACAGTTTAATTTTGTATTAATTCAGTATCATTCAATCAGAGTGCTGTTTTTTTTTTCAAACAAATTTCATGTTTTTTTTTAGAATTTACGTTAAGAAGGAAGCCGTTTAATATTTTATTCAAACATTTAAGTTTAAAAATAGTTCTCAAAAACGTTTCAATAGTTTGGCACACCTTTCTCATACCCTCATAATTAGTTTATAATTTTTACAGTGTTTTTTTATCTACAATGCAACCTTATAATGAATAATTTAAACATTCTTTCTCTAGATTTCGTATTTTTTTTTTCTCTTCATTTTGTTGAAATGCCGACTGTTGTAAAATTCATTTTTCTTATTTCCTCCATTTTCACATTGTTCGTAGTTGATCAATAAGTAAACTTCCCTTTGTATTTCATGAAAATTCATATTTTTTTTTGTTTGCAGTCTAATCTTTTAGTATAAAGAAAAATATGTTAAGGGATGAAATTATATTAGAAATGTAAAGAAAAATATCTGAGAATAAATATCGCGAAATCCAATGTCATAGAAATCGATAAGTGTGAAATGGAACGTAAATGCGATATACATATGGGAGAGTTATGTAAAATTATGGCAAGTTGAGAAATTCTGCTAGGCAGGTAGGGATTTTTTAGATGATGAAAGAATTACGAGAGATATCGAACTGTGTATGGCAAGAATACTTAAGAAAGACAATGGGACACTTAAACATATATACTTGAACCGGGCAGTATCAAAATCTCTTAAGATCGTTTACAACAGTATTGAAGCACCAACTTTGATGCATGAAAGTAAATCGGCGACGTGAAAAAATACTGAAAGGAGCTGAATGAATACCGTAGAAATGCATGGATTGATAAAAATACGTGGTGTGACAATACGGAATGAAGTGATTAGGAGTATATGTGAACTTAAAGCAGGTATGCTGAGTAAGATGAATAAGATCACTTTGAGATGATTTGAGCATGTACAACGAATGAATAAAGAAAGATTAACAAAACAAATTTAAGTGCAAACGTGTGTGGAAGGCATGGCAGAGGAAGACTAAAGAAAGTACAATTGAATCAAGTGAATGATATTTTAAAAGAAAGAAATGTAGATAGTGAATGAAAACGTAGGAGTTGTATGAATGTGGAAGAGGCGAAGTATTATCTCTGCTTACCCAAACAGGGAAACGACATAATGATAAATATGGTTGTACGTTTTTCAATGATCTCAATCTCGTCAATTTCAATGACCTGTCGAGTATCTTTCATTTATATTTTCTTTTCAGTTAGATTATTTTGTTTAAGATGTTTTGAATAGATATTGTAACAATGTTCTTAAAATTGTGTAATTGAGGTATCGACATTATTTTATTTTTATTACTGATCAATAACTTAAGAAATCTGAGTTATGTATTGTATAAAGTAACTTATTCCAGTGTTTATAGTGTTAACAAATAAACCATCCCTCTTTACTTCTGATGGGGAGTCCCTTAATCACGAAGAGTGCAAAGTTGGTCTATGAAATAAATAATTATCACCGGGATCCCATCCAAGAAATGCCGCGCCACAAGTCAGCCAAATTCAACCTCTTACCCTCCCCTTTACACCTTTCTTGATCAATTAGCGGACCCCTAAGTTAACACAGAGCTCTTTGCCGAATCTCTTCTTGTTATTCCGCGTCAACAGGCACTGGCTCCTTTTTAAGATATTTCAATTTTGCATAGTCATTTAAAATGCAAGATAAATTTCAAAAACTTCAAACTCCTGTCCGAAAATAAACTGAAAGATATTTTCTTTGTGTTGATTTTTCCTTTAGATTTACGATAAATCACGCTTCGCAAAATATCTGATTTAGTTCTTCAACCCTTTTAGAAACAACCCAGAAAAAATATTTTGGCTACTCGTAGACTAAATATATTTTTAATATTTATCCAATGTTTCGGCTGTAACGTTGGGAACTCCCATAGTAGAATATTTCACAAGAAATAATTTTGTTATTCCACTAATGATATTTATCCCGGCTACACCTCCTGTCGATGTCGACCTCCTATCCCGAGGCTTTTATCATGCGGAGTTTTATTTCATATTTATTTTATCATAAGAGTCTCGGAATATGAGGTGGAAACATGTGTATCGGGAATTAATGTAATTACAAAGTAATTTATTGTTTAATATTCTTTTTTAAGTCATCATCACCGTGGTGGCTTTTTGATCGGTTCTTCATTGTGTTTTTGCATGTTAAATAATTTTGACTCATATATTTTTAAGCTTTTCTTGTATAAATGCTCTAAACATCAAGACAAGTATTTGCAATACATCAGAAATTAGAGATTACAAAATACAATAGTTAATAAAAAAGTAAGAACGAAAAAACGTTTTAATAAATAAATTAATGATAAATTCATCATAACAAATTTCTTCGTCTTCATCTTACTTTAGGCCTGTTGGTCTGTTATGGTCCTACATCATTGTTTGCCTCTTGTGACGTCGACTGCCAGCTGTCTTTCCATCTTTTGGGAGGTCGTCCTGGAGGTCTGTTTGCTTGGGGGATACTGTCTCTAGCCTTTCTTACGGCTCTTGGATCCGCCATTCTTGATACGTGTTCGTTCCAGAACCTTCTTCTCTGTCGTCCCCATCTGACAATATCTTCAACTTCGCACGTTATTTAAATAACAAATATCACTTTATTTAAATAAATAAATATAGTTTTATTGATAGCAACATACTCGTAGTATATACATACCATACACGTATATTCTGAAATTACATATACCATATAGCTCAGGATAATGTCAAAGAAAATACATTGAAGAGAGTAGCTATTAAAAGGTCTCGGCTCATTTCATAACATCCCCTCAGTCAAAATACCCCAACCAATAAAGGGCGAGCCCGGCCGCGAAGATATCGTATGTTTTTTAGTCCACACTCTTGTGCGTGTAAATTAAAAAAACAATAAGTTAATTAATGACAATAAATAAGCAGTCAATACAATCAATTTCAGCCCACACCCACAACCTAGCTATTTTACAATAAATGATGAATAATTGTAACAAATAATAGTTGTCATTTTTCACATTGTGTTTTTTTTTATTTGTTTCTATAAGTGTTAATTCCTGTATTTCCTTTAGTCAATAAGGGAAATAAAGTTTTTAGCTCATGTATGCTACGTATTTTCATTTATTTTTAAACCACCGTTTAGCTCATTTCTTAGCTGATTACAGTTGTAACTATTCGGGGACAATACGTTTCTTCTCCTCCGCCTCCAAACATGAAATATATTATCATTCTTAAATAATTTGAAAGAAGAAAATCTATACTTGTTTACACGTAACGGATACTCGGTCTTCTGCTCAATCCAGTGGGAAATGTTAAAAATACGTCTAACAAAAATGTTGTGATGGTTTACATGTACGCAAAGCTCGGCTGCAAGAAAATCGAACGCTTTTTTTAATCAATATTTAAGAAATTCATGAGCACTGATACAATTACATTAAATATATCATCTTAACGATCGTTTCGAATTATTAAGTCAAAATACAGTGGAAATAATATTTATTGGTTCAGCTTAAACTGTTCTTATAATTACAATTTTATTTACCATACTAATGCCTATATTTGGGAAATTTCCACCTAGAAGCATTACAGTTAGATTTATTTAGGCGTCATCATAAATTGGCGTATAAAAAAGGAAACAAGAAAAGTATACCAAATATCGAAGAAGCATACTTCAATTCCGTATATGATATTATCAAGCTAATAACATCTCATGGTTCAATTCCTGTGTTTTATTCTCTACCAAACCATGATTCTGTCGAAAGAAATAATATTGCGTTTTTTTTTTCATTTAAAATCCAATTGAATCCAAACGGATACACGAACTCGCCACTAATATTAGCTGTTAACATACACTCGGTCGAGTGTAGCGGCAAAAGAGTGCTTCACAGGATGGGAGAAACCAGTCGACCGAGTAGATTAGACCGCGATCTATCCACTCTTGTCAGCCGTCAGATTTCTCGCTAATTTACCGAAATCGCGTAACACTGGACTCAAGTTTAGCACTCGGCCGATTAACTTGGCGCATGTAAACATCGCAATACTCGCATACATAACAAATACAACGATATAACTCATTTTAACAATGCCGTGCATACATATTTTTCGCAGTTGAACAAAATGGTTTTATGTTAGTCTGAGGTTTTATTGGTATGGTTTACATGCTATAAGTTTTCTTTATTTACACAAATATATGTGTATCCAACACGACCCGTTCGGCGAGTCGTTAATTTCGTTTCATTTTCACAGTTATTGCCTTTTTGCAGTAAACATTCTTCTTTTGTGCCGTTATTTATTTGTTTACTCTTTCAGTTTTGTTTTTGCGAAAAGCGTACTTATTTATTGCGAAAAAAATATTTCCTTTTTTATTTGTTTAAACCGTAAATTTATAGAAAAATAACTCCCAATTCATATAATTTAAGTTTTCTCATGTTACTTTCAGCATTTTTTTACCTAGTAAAACTATTTATGAGTTTACAGATACATTGTTTTTTTTCTGTGTGTTACGCGTATTTATTTTTTAATTCTGTTCGTAAGAAATATTTAGTTACTATAATAGTAATAACTGACGGGAATTAATCGATTTTTTAAAAATAACTTAACAATAATGACGGGAATCAATCAATTTTTTTCAAATAACGCATCAATACTGACGAGAATGAATCGATTTTTTTCAAATAACCTAACAATAATGACGGGAATCAATCGATTTTTTTTCCAAATAACGCATCAATAATGACGGGAATGAATCGATTTTTTTCAAATAACCTAACAATAATGACAGGAATCAATCGATTTTTTTTTCAAATAACGCATCAATGACGGGAATGAATCGATTTTTTTCAAATAACCTAACAATAATGACGGGAATCAATCGATTTTTTTTTTTCAAATAACGCATCAATAATGACGGGAATGAATCGATTTTTTTCAAATAACCTAACAATAATGACGGGAATCAATCGATTTTTTTTCAAATAACGCATCAATGACGGGAATGAATCGATTTTTTTCAAATAACCTAACAATAATGACGGGAATCAATCGATTTTTTTTTCAAATAACGCATCAATGACGGGAATGAATCGATTTTTTTCAAATAACCTAACAATAATGACGGGAATCAATCGATTTTTTTTTCAAATAACGCATCAATAATGACGGGAATGAATCGACTTTTTTAAAAATAACCTAACAATAATGACGGGAATCAATCGATTTTTTTTCAAATAACGCATCAAAAATGACGGGAATAAATCGATTTTTTTCATATAACCTATCAATATTGTCGGGAATCGATCGTTTTTTTTCAATATGACGCTTTGCTTGTCTTTACACGGTTTCATCTTCTCAACGTGTTGCTGCTTCTCTATTCTCGCTTGCTCATCATGATTGAGGCGATCGTCTTTTTTGTTGACATCTGTAGCTCTTTTGTAGCCTTATAATTTTGTTCTATAATAATTAGTCTTTAATACTTTAAACTAAAATATTTTATGGAAGAAAACTTTATACAAACTATTTACTACCAAATTAATTTATTAACAAAGCAGCAGTATAAAATATGAATATAATAATTGAATTCATCTCTTCTCAATAAATATATAGTTGTCGTTATTTTATATCGTATCAAAAATTTTGTATTTAACTAAAATATATTATTCTGTTGAACAGTGAATTCATCTCATGTTAATACATTGCTTTTATTATTCAATATCATATCAAGAAATTATAGCTGGCAAATAATATTTGAAAAATAATAATGCTCCAACGAATTTAATAAAAAGTATTGAACCGTAAGTATGACAACACCTTATGTTACACACGGACGTAAGTACAACCGATTGTGTATTGTTTCATAAAATATTTTCACCTTAAGCTATTTATCAAACAAATATATTGATAATACTTGCTAATACGAAAGACAGATTTCGATTTGCTGATATTTAAAATAGCCATTTACCTCGTAATGTATGGAAACATGCTTGAGGTTGAGGAAATTCTGTAGTTCGGAAGCATGTTCACAAAGGATAATCCCTCGAAGAGCGATATTGAAAGAAGAATTTCATCAGGCAATGCTAAGAATGGTGAGTTATACAGGGTGGCCACTGAAAGACTGAAGGGTTTGAAAAAGCCATAACTTGTTCATTTTCAAAGGTCCAAATGGTCCAAGCTTTACTACCCCAAGATACTCAGCAGCGCCTGCAGTACGCCATTCGATTTCAACACCTAGCCAGAGATAACTACTTTTTGAACAACTTGATAATGAATGATGAGGCCCATTTAAAATAAAACTGCAGATTTAGGAATACTAAGAATCCCAGGGAATTACATCAGCATCAATTATTGCTTCTCTAAAAATACACTGTTTGGTGCGCTGTTATGGCTGAAAGAGTTATCGGCCCCTATTTATTTGAAAATGAGGAAGGTCAGTCAGAAAGAATCAACGGGGCCCTGTATAGGACAATGCTTAACATTTTTTACTCCCATCGGTCAAAGATAATCAGGAGGTATGGTTCCAACAGGATGGAGCTACTGCGCACTACGAGTATGTTAGGGCGACGAGGGACCTCCTGCGAGAAATTTATTCAGTGGAACAGTTTTTCAGTGGCCACCCTTTACAATGTACTTAGCAACGGGAGCTTTCAACCTTGATCCCAATATTAGGATATGCAAACGAAACTTGACGTGGCAAAAAAGTTATTAAATCGATCGATGCAGTATACCATGTAAATGAGAGCATTGCTTAGAATGTGTGGAAAACACTGTGCGACAGAAAAGTGAATAAGGACATTGGGAAAACACTGTGTGACTGAATAGGGAATAAGGACTTTGGGAAAACACTGTGCGACTGAAAAGGGAATAAGGACATCGGGAAAACACTGTATGACTGAAAAGGGAATAAGGACATTGGGACAACACTGTGCGACTGAAAAGGGAATAAGGACATTGGGAAAACACTGTGTGCCTGAAAAGGCAATAAGGACATTGCCAAAACACTGTGCGACTGAAAAGGGAATAAGGACATTGAGAAAACACTGTGTGACTGAAAAGAGAATAAGGACATTGGGAAAACATGAGGATTTAAATAAGATGCAGTACTTAAGTTGTAGAAAGGGGCATTGAAAGAGTTTAACAACGTAGAAAGAATGAATGATGAAAGATTTACAAAAAATAATTTATACAACTCGTATAGAAGGTACGAACAGCTTAGAAAGACCTAGAAAAACGTAGTACGACCAAATAACTACAATTCTGAAAGAAATATGAACAAAATCCTTTATATTAGAAAAGTATTCATGACGTAGTGTATGAACGTAACAGAAGCGAAATATGTGTGTCACGATAAAATAAAATGAATATTTGTTATTTCTGCTATCCCAATAGAATCATGGCATGATGATGATGATGATGATATTTTAAAACAAAATGAACAGCTCTTCTTGAGAAATAGACAAATAATCTAGACAAAAAAATCAATTACATCATCCATCTGTGTTGATGAGGGATAAGCTTTGCAAAGACTACTAATGTGATGAAAACAAATTACTGAAATGTGATGAAACATATTTAACTAATATAATAATAATAATCAAAGGAAAATCTCAAGGCTGCTATAACTTGGGATTCAAACCCACTTTTAAAAATATTACAAAATAAATATATATACATATATAAGTTGATTGTAAAGATAGTATAGTGAAGGCTGCTGCCATTAGTTTAGATACTTCCACGCTTGTTTAATAGTAAAATCATAGAAAACTTACAAAAGGAAGACAAACTACAAAGACCCCTCAGTAGATCTTCCAAAATGTGATAGTAAAACATTCGGTTTTATGTGTTGTGTAGCGTGTATGGGTAAAATAAACTCCATCCAGAGTAAAAGAACGTCAACAATAGATCACTAAAGAAAAGACGTTTCAACGAATCCATGTAAAAAAAGATTTACCGTTCTTCTATATCATCTGAAATACTTTCAATGCTCTCATTATGAAGTGACATCACAGCTTTAAAAGCATAAGAAAAACACTTGAACAAAAAGACTTCTCAAAGTTACATCAACAAATCTATAACTTAATCCAGGATTGTATCCATTGCAAGGGGAGTTCTAACTGATAACAGTTAATGGCTGGCTTATATGATAGACGGATTCTCCCTTTCGTTTTCTCCTTTAATTGTGTGCCTCAGGGGTACTTCCAACATCCATCTTCTTCCACGTGACAGCCGTGTTTGCTGACCCGTAACAGCTCCGAGTCTTCCGTCTCTACCACGGAATAAAAGAACTTCCGATATTTTGTTACGTTATCTTGATATCCCGGATTGAGAGAATATACTCGTATGTCCATAAAACGGTTTCTTTCAGTTTATTGTCCATTTTCTTCTTTGTTTGTTTTATATATATTCCAAAACACGTCTTTTTTAAAGTACCTCAACAGGGAAATGGAGTGATGTTATATGTAACATAAATAGTGAATTTAATTATAAATAACGAATAAGTTAATAAGAATGAACAAGATGGAAGTGTCAGCTATGTGTCGTTTGCGACGGACCACTGCGTAGTGGCTAGTCACCTTTACAGAATGCGTATTGTGGCGAATTCCAGCTTCTAGTGTGGCCTGGATGATTACACTATGGACCATGTATTTTTCGGTTGTCCTTTGCGAGACAGATTTGATTTACTAAAACCATATCTTTACCGACTCCAATGAATGTTGAGTTACTTCGTTCTTCGTGGAACTTTTCCACTTATAGATCGATTTTTAAATTTTGGAAGCTTAGTCTGTCGATACTTAAAATTATCTAGAATTGTAATTTTTTAATATTACTGATATTATATTGACTCATATAATTACATAACGACTTTAATTCGGTATATACAATTATCCTTGTTTGGTATACCAGTTTTACTATTAAGTATAAACTATCAATTAACTTACTATTTAGCACTCGTATAAACTAGACAAACTCGGTGGCCTTATTTGTAAGACGCCTGTCTTTCAGATTGATCGTTGCGAGTACGATTCCTATTTCTTATTGATAGGAAGAGATTGCCACATGGCAGTATCCCCATCAAATTATATTGTATACAACGAAAGCGTAATACAATGACAAAATTCACAATAGATTAAAATAATTTCAAGATTAAAAATGTAGTGGAAATCACATGGCAATTTAATATTGTTTTTGATTTCTATTTCGGACTTGGGTTTTGATTTTATACAATTAAATCAAAAAGGTTCGTCATTGCACGTTTTGGTAACACTAATTGCACGTTAAGAAACGACAACACTTCCACACGAACTCGGTTGGAGTATTGTTACCTGACGTACTTTTTTACCAGACGGAGGCCTTTTTTAATTATTTTTTTTGTAATATCGGAAATCGAACCCTAAATTCCCGAGTGGAAATCAAACATCTTGTCAAAAGATGCCAAGGAAGTCGTCAATTTTATGAATACTACAGGAAATATGAACAGTTTTTTTATAAATGTAATTTAAGGAAAATACTGTTTTTGAAATGTAATTTTCCTGACAAATTGTGAGCGCCGAAAGCAACCCTCTTCCGAGAATCTCTTTCTTTTCATATGTGCTCATCATTTTATTTTTATTACGTGCAATTTTCCATATTTCATCATCAGTCTATTTCGTCTAGCATTGTCCCCGTTTTTGAACCTTTCATATCATGAAAAGCTTTTTTCACATTGAAATTGCCGTTTTCTCGAGGGTCGGCCGGCCATTTTCTTACATAATTCCCATTTTCCCTTCCTGTGTGACCATTTGTTTCTGCACGATTTGGACCGATGTGTAATGCCCCGTGGCCCGTGCCCGCTGGTGTCGGAACTTTTGCAGAGTCTGTGGAAAAATTGCCAGCAAAAATATGGCCGATGTGTCAGATTAGTTTCAATTTATGATGCGCTATCAGAAAGTATTATCTTAACCTTGAATTAAAAGAGAAAAACTATTTTTTTCGGATCTTTATGATGTACTGAATTTAATGTCCTGTGAAAATGTAATGTTTTAGTTCCGTTTTGCTTATCGCAAAGTTAAAAGATTACAAAGATCCTTGTTCTCTTGAAAAAATACTTAAATAAATATACAACACGGAAAAATATGAAACACAACCTATTATTTTTATTTATAATTTTTTTCAACTCTTACCAAAATCAAAAATATGAATAAACACATTTATTAGCGCGAAAAAATTAAAACAATATTAATATACATACATACATACCATCGCGCTATTTTGCTATCTGAGTAGGCAGACTTTCTTGTTTTCCACGCATCCTTCGCCTCTCCTAGGTCCACATACCTTCTCATACAACTCCTACGATTTTCCTGACTATCTAACCAGTCTTGTTTGTGCTCGCCTGATGATGAGTTGAAAGCCTTGAAACTGGTAGGGTTATACCGTTACAAAAAGCGGAATAAACAGTGTTTGATCAAATAAATTACAATGTCTTTAAACCTCCACGATGTTAATGCCTTAACTATAAACAAAATAAAAATATGACTAACTGAAATTTGGCAGAAGGAAATGAATTTGCTTTTTAAAAAGAATATATTGAATCATTTAAACAATTAGAAAATGTATGTGATAAAAATATTGTATATGACAGAAGCGAAAAATATGTAAGTGCCAGAATAGATTTAATTGTACATTTTTTTATATCCGTCTTAACAGACGCGACGTGATGGTAAAGGTGCTGATAAATGTGTAACAGTTTATTTCCACCATCTTATTATATATTACAGTTTAATACTTAGCTCTTTCAAGTAAAATTTCTGAAAATACGAGTGTATAAGAATTTTTACCCTTGAGACTAACAAAACGTTAAAATGGAACGTACTATTGACCTAATTCCAAAATTTTCGTTCATTTTCTTGAACGAGTATTTAAGGACTAGTTTCATTACTTATCTATATCTTCTCAGAATTTCAAAAAGTAAATAGAGAAAAATAATACAAGATAAAAAAACTTTTTATTGGAAGCATGAACGTATGTTAAACAAATGGCGTATATATTCGAAATTTAAATAATTTTTTTTGTCTATTATGAATATGCTATGAAGTTCTCTTCTCAAAAATGTTCATCAACAAATGTAAATTTTCTCTAGATTCTTTACTAAGCTGAACTCGTACTGAGCTTTTTAGAGTCCCAAGTCTGTTATTTAATAAATTATACAAATAATATTTGTAGCCATAAAGTTATAAAATGGTTACTATGATCAAGGATTTATATATTTTTTAAATTTGTATTTTCTTATACTTTTTATATACTCATTTATATTAATTTTGTGAAAAGAATAACAAAAAGCTGACTTTCAATTATATAGCGATATATCATCATTATAGAGTAAACATTGTTTATACTTTTAATCGTGGAAGAGGGAATATAGCCAACATTTAAATTATACACAAAATAGCAAAACACTACCATTTCATTGTATTTCATACCTGAGGGTATATTTTCAAATGTTATTTTTAGTTAATTTACATGAAAATGTTGGGTAAGTTACCAAGTATTCCATAGAAAGAGGCTTTTAACTTAATTTTGAGCAAGTTTCACATGAAGTTAGCTTTTATATCTCTCAAATTTGGCTCACTGTCATGTTTGACGAATTGCCATTCGAGAATGCAAAGTCTCTAACTTTGTTAAAAAGTCATGAAATTAAACCCTTACTCAGTTTTATAGTTGAGTTACCTACAAAACTATTTTAATGTTTTATTATTCAAATGAGCATACCTAAATAATTTATATAACCCTGTCTTGCTTAACATAATTTGTTATTAAATAATTTTTTAACAAAGTATGTTAAGCAAGGCAGGGTTATATAAATTATTCAAGTATTTTAGGTAGGTTTTTATTATCGAAATTTTCGTGACTTGATATTATAATTATAATTTTTTTCGTATATTTGTTTAATTTTTAACATTAAAAAGATAATTTAAGTTTATGTCGGGCTATAACTGTTCTTGCTTTCTATACAAAAGGTCACCGGTAAGGTATTCACGCTGTGCAACGGATAAAAACAATATTTTTTTCAATTTGTTTCCAGGAATGTAAAGACATACGAGTACATCATGTTTTATTTGTTTTAACTCTCAAGAAAAATTGACAATTTTCTGTTAACCAATAATTTACTTTAATAATTGGATATCAAAATAACACATTTATCTTTTATTAAATTTTAAGTTTCCGAAAAATATAATATTCTTTGATTTTGCTTCTAAACTTACATTTTTTAACTAGTCTTTTTTAGGTTTTGATCTTCCAGTTTTTAGATATGTATTTTGGACAAATGTCTAAAATGTAATCTTGTCTTACAAGTCATATTTACTTGTCTTGCAAAGTAAGCAAGATCGTTCGAAAACAAAATAAGCTTGTGTTTTAGGTAAATAAATTTGTTTATTATTGGCGAAGGCAAATGAATTATTTTAGTAGTCAGTTTATGAAATTGGTAATAAAACCGACCCGTTCCCCGGTGGATCACATACACAAAAACAAACACATAAAAGGCTCAGCATTTATGCTAATGTTGGGGCCTTGACTCTCCCGCCTCGCGCCATATTTCAGAGCAGGAGCCCTTTTCATGACAGTTTCAGTTGCTCTTCATATATCTAAAAATTTTCCTTAAAAAGGATTTCGTACTGTAAACCCGTGGAAATTTATTTTTATTTTCCAAAAAAATAATACCTTTTCAGAACATTCAATCAAAAAAACGAACAAACCCACTTGCTTAGTATGCAACAAAAAATATCAACTTTTTAGTTGAATCAAATTTTTATTTTGAAACATGTATTCGGAGGGAAATGGCCTCAAATTAAATTAAATAAGAAAATGAATAACAAACAGTGTTCCCAGAAAGATATCAAATTTATCAATGTATGTGATTGTATAAATTCAACATATAATCGGTTCAACAAATCTGTATGGATGGTTTTTACGAATAAATATCAAATATATTTTTGTTATATAGACGAAAGAAAATACTTACAAGGCATCGACTTTTATTTTTTGGATTTATTTATAATTCATGATTTTAAATACGTAATTGAATTACCGTATTATTATTAGCATACAATTTGGTCTAAATAGAGCTTTACGGTTATATATTAAGGTGGTAATACTTTAAAATTGTTTTTTTCATGGTGGTATCACTTATTATTCTAAATTCAAATAATAAAGAAAACCCCTAATTAACAAGTGCCAAATAATATTGTCATAAAATTCTATTCCATATGGTATGGTTTTAGATTAATCATAGACAATATTTTTTTTATTAGTGTTAAAATATTTTAATTCTAAATAGCTAAATAAATCCTTTATGAGTATTTTATTATCGTTTGATAATTTCTGCAGATGAAATATTTTTCATCAATTCTGTAATATCTTCTTTGATAGGAATTAACATTTTTTTTCGTTTCGTGTTGAAAAGATTTATTCCACACATATTTTACACGGATACAATAATTTTTATGTGAAATATTTTACGAGTGCGCGACTCTTGCCAAATTGAATCATCCTGAAGTACTTTTTCGCATTATTCACATTTGCATTTTTATTGAATTACAGAGTAAATATCGACCATCACTGTGGCAATATTTTAATGTTATTTGTACCAAGGTTATTTCAAGTAAAATAATTATTCACGAATACATCACTCGTATTTCACTTTTAATTTTCATTATTCGAGCCTTTATTGTTTTCAATGCACGTTATAAATTTGTGTACGTTTGAAATTATTGACTGTCCCGACGCCTCTCAGTATTTCACCGAAAATGTTTTGACCCCTCTCTCTGATAATGGACTTACGCTACACTAAAACTAAGAGATTACCTTTTATCATTTCCAATTCATCGCTCTTCCTTCTTCACAACGTCCTTTACTGCTCATGCCGTCAGACTCTGGGACCTATTACCGACTGTCGTAAGATTTTTTACCTTCGTTGGTTTGCTTCAAACAGCGACTTAAAAATTATTACATATCTCTTTCATGACGAAATGTATTTCTTTGTTGCTCTTATTATCTTGTTCTTTTCAATCTTCCTTCTCCTTTCCTAATTTTTGGTGACATTTACAAATATTATATTTATTTGAAATATCGAAAACACACGTGTATCTATCATGTATCATGTTAAAGGGATAGTTTAAAATTAAATAATTCTTGATAATTTTTTTTATCATATAAACTATTAATGAAATGAATATTGCGGAATTCTAAAGTAAGAAAAAAAAAGTTTATGTGATGTATGGATGAACGATATAAGATTGGAACCAGTTGAGGAATTCTGCGATTTAGGTAGTACTTTCTTAGATGATGGAAGAGTGACGAGAGATATCAAATGGCTTGTATCGGCAGGAAACACTTAGTCAGTGGAGTACTTAAATAAATATACACTAACTGCACAGTTTCAATATGAAAGGTCCACTTCAATATTTTAGTACCTACTTTGATGTATTAGAGTAAAGCGTGGGAAAAGATTAAAATGAGACGAATAAGTGTTGTAGAAATGCGTGCTCTGCGAGTACTATTTTGGATGATAATGTTTGAAAAAATACGGAAATAAATTATTAGGGATAAATGTGAACTTAAGATTAATGAATGTGTTGATTAAAATGAAGGAAAACACTCTGAGTACCGTATTGTATTTCACTTTCGTGGTATACAGTAAAACCTGATGGACTTATTGGTATGTTGAAATGTCTTCCAATCAACCAGAAAGATATTTAAAAGGCCTTAAATGAAAAACAGACTGGAATCCTTTTGTATAAAATCTGAATTCCAACGGGAATCGAACCCGCAACCTCTGGGCTGGGAGACACACGTCTTACCAACTAGGCTACAAAGAAAGTTTAGACATGTAGAATGAATAAATGAAGAAAGACTAAGAAAACAAATATATAGTGCAAATGTGAGTGAATAGTGTGGGAAAGAAAGACCAATAAAAGTATAGTTGGATCAAGTGAATGACATTTAAAAAAAAGGAAATTTAGTAAGTAAGAGAAATCATAGGAGTTGTGGTAGAAGGAATATGGATTTAGAATAGGCGTAATATGTGTATCGAAGAAGGAAAGTTGACGCTCTATGTTATGTACCTACTATAGCAGGGAAGTGGCGTGATAGTATACATGTATAGTGCTTTAAATCATTATATGTATTTGCTTCTTAACTGTTATTATTATTTGGAACTGTTGAAACTTGTTTATATAGGGTGGCACAGCAAGAAATTTTCAAAATCAACTAAGTTCTGCAATCGTATACTGCTGCACGATTAATTTATAAGTTATGTAAATGGCGTATGTCCATTATAAATATTATACGTTTGACAACTGAAAAATGGCGGCAAATTTAGAATTGCCGTTCTTGTTGCGCCACCGTATGAAATTAATACCTGGGGATGTTAAATCTCAAGTGTACGCCAAGAATCCAAAAACCATTGATGACCTTAAATCCAACACTCGTATCATATTATTGAAAATTTTGCTCAGAGTCGTTTGCAACAGAAGCCGAGAGGACAATTTGGCCTATATCATTTTTCACACATAATTCCCATATGCACTAATTACATTTATACCAATAAACATGAACATAAAAAAATGTTTTTTTTATTGATATTAAATTGCAGTTCTTGTTGCGCCACCCTATATAGTAGGTACATACGTGTATGTTCGCATATTTTCCATCGTATTCCTAATCTTTCGTGAACATTTTAAGTTTAACTTCTTATTATTATTTTAGGCTTATTGGCATATTATGGTCCTGCATCATTGTTTCCCTCGATGTTTCCCTGTGACGTCGACTGCCAGCTGTCTTTCCATCTTTTGGGAGGTCGTCCTGGAGGTCTGCTTGCTTGGGGGATACTGTCCCTGGCCATTCTTACGGCTCTTGGTTCCGCATTCTGGATACATGTTCGTTCCAGAACCTTCTTCTCTGTCGTCCCCATCTGACAATATCTCCAACTTCGCACATCTTTCGGATTTCTTTGTTTCGTACTCTATCACGAAGGGTTTTGCCAGCGATACTCCTGAGTACCTTCATTTCGCTGGTTCGAAGGAGATTTTTGGTTTTGACAGTGTCGGCTCTGGACTCTATGCTGTATGTCATTATGAGGCGGACACAGGTCTTGTATATTCTCACCTTGCTTTGGATTTTAAGTACAAATATAAAAATTACGAGTACCTATCATGATTCTTAAAGCAGTTGGATTGAATATCATAAAAAATAAAATTAGTCTTTATAAAGTTTCCTCAAACTCATCGAATAAACAGAAAATTTTAAAAATCAAATATCCAAGAATGAATGTCTAATTCATTCGAGGTGAACATTACTATTCCTGCTAAAATATTCAAATTCTTCTCCCTTATCCACATTTTCCCGCCCGTTTGTCTTCTCACTCTGACTCATTTGTTTTTCTCCGTCATTTCACACCGAATAGGTGTTTCGCATCATTGTTTTTAATTAATGGGAAAAGGGTAGTGCGGGGAGAGGGTGAGACAGAGGGGATGAAGGAATTTAGGTCGAGGGAAGGCTTAGAGATAGTATCATATCATTTTAGGGATCAAAACTTAAACCGACACCGAATATCCCGTATAAAATTTTATTCTCAATTGCAGTTTGTAAAACTTTAGATGATACTGTGTCATAATATCCATTTAGGATGTTGTTTTCTCTTTTAAAGGTTATATAATTTTAAAAACAATATTATAATAATAATCTATTGTATTATAATTGTTAAGAATCGTTCACACGGACGTTCGACTTTGTTACGCTTTTCTGAGACAGTACCACATTTTGAAAGCTTCTAGTTTCTATATGGTGGTCTTCAACAGCATAGAGAAGTACTAAGATTATGCAGCAACGCAAAATTAGCTTGCTTAAGTTGAAATTGAAATATTTTATTTATAGTTAAGCCATTAACATTGTGGAAGTTTAAAGACATTGTAATTTGTTTTTATCAAAGACTGTTTATTCTACTTTTTGTAACGGTATAACCCTACCGATTTCGAGGCTTTCACCTGACCATCAGGGGAGCAAAAACAAGACTTGTTTATGCTCCCCTGATGATGAGGTGAAAGTCTCGAAACCGGTAGAGTTATACCGTTACAAAAAGTGGAATGAACAGCATTTGATAAAATAAATTACAATGAAATTGAAATCCTTGTTGAGAGGAGATCGTATGATACATTTTGTAAAAGCAGCTTCGTGTTTCTTACTTTGTTTTTTTAGACTGGTCACATTGATCATTAGCTAGCATCTCAGGTATTTATTTATTGGACTCGTTCATCAGTTTTATTATTGATATCAGAAGGTGTCCTTGTCTGTGATGTCCTTTTATCAACAAAATAACAAATGATTTGTTTTCATTTAACCTTCGGTTTTCAAAACTTTTTTTTTAAATAAATTCAAGTTTTTTGTGTAATTACCTTATATTGATTGCTCGAACGTGGAAAGATCATTAATGCAGACGATGGCGAGTTTAATGCAATTCGGCAATCTTTTCCAACCAACCAGACAAAAATTACCGGATTATTTCAGATTAGCGTATGAAAGGTTACTACATTATTTACATAAAATAAAATGACAACGTACTTGAAAAAAAAAAAAACTAAATATAAATATTTGTAAATGTCAAATACTGGGAAAGGAGAAAAAATATGAGAAAGGATAAAGAAGTAGATTTCATAGATAGATGTAATATTCTTTAAGTCGCTGTTTGAAGCAAGCGAAGGATGGGGAGAGAGTCTTACGACAAAGACTTATTTTCGTGCGAAAATATTCTAAGAATATATATTTTTTCAACATAAACTCCAAATAATGCTTTAATACATATTTTCAAAGAAGACTTTAAACAACCGCATCATTCTAGCTTCGGCTCAGCGGTAGCTTAGCTTCTTTAAAAGACACAATACTGAGATAAACAAAATAAAAGTCTTAGAAGAGATATTTCATTGACATGACTGTGCTGGTTCTTCGGAAATCTGGGTAATCTTCGGATTCAAACTTACATTTTCCGTGGACGCGCTTTCTGTGAGATACATTTTGATTTAGTAAACCGACACTTTGAAGCCGAAATTCTAAAACGTTCGAGATGTTATACTGTTAGTTTTTTTTTGTATTATCATCACCAACACTATCAATAGAAAATGGAATGTAGAATTGAGTAAATTACCTTAGATTAGTTATAGAAATGTAGATTCCCCAAAGACACAGTATTAAAAACTTCTTAACAGAATTACGCTAGCACAAAGAGCAGTTTTGAAAGTTATCAACAAAGAACAGAACTATGCTAGCACAAAGAGAACTATGAAAACTGTGCTAGTCAATAGAATTATTTTAGCACAAAGAGCGGTTTTGAAAGTTATATACAGATATCAACAAAGAACGAATACTGGTTTGGTCTTACGTCAGGCTGCAATGATGTCTTGTCAACAAATTGACGCCGAGAGTTTTCTTCTATATACATTTAGAAAAGATTGAAACAAGTAATAATGAAACAAGATAAAGGAATTTTAAAATAATGAAAAAGTCATAATGCGAACGGTCGAATCGGAGACTGTTGGTGCCATTGGTTTTGTGAATGACTACTTCCTTATTAAATATCACCTCTAGAGCAGTACTTTTGTTATAGTAAAAGGCAGCTTATAAGCGCCACTAAATAAATTTAGTTAAGTAAGTAAGATAGATGATTATTGGGCACTTATTGACGCCAGAAAATAAATAAATTGAAGTAGTATATAAAATCCAAGCATTTTAAAATAAATTACGACCTCCGTGGCCTTATTGAACTCATGTCCTCCAACCCGCGTGTTGCGGGCTCAATTCGCGTTATGTATAGATTAAAAAAAGGATTCCAGTCTGATTTTCAATAAAGGCTGATTTAACATCATTTGGTTGGTTGGAAGAGATTGTTTCATGGCAATATAAACCCACCAGATTGTGTATTACACTTTTGGTTGTATACAGTACAACCTGGTGGGTTTATTCTCATGTGGAAATCTCTTCCAATCAACGAGAAAGATGTTAAAGAGGACTTGAGTAAAAACCAAACTGAAATCCTTTAAAAAACTGATTTCCAACGGGAATTAAACCTCAACCCCCGGGTCGAAAGATAGGCATCTTATCAACTAGGCCACATAGGTTATCATTGCACGAGCTAGAAGCACTGCTGTTCATGATGAACCATACAATACACACGCACACGTGTTCGTGTATTGTTACTGGGCAAACTCTTTTTAGGTAAACTAGGGCACGGAATACTGTGTTGATACTTATATAACAAAAATTCTAATATATTACAATAAAATAATTTAATAATTAAGACCAGAGCGTTAGTAACGGTAATGCAGTCACTGCTCCTTGAACTGATATCAAGATTTATTATAATAAAATTATGTCATAAGATCCAAGTGTTTAGGAAAGTTTAGGGGCTTGTTTAGGAAACCCTAAGATTTTTTAGTGTCTTGTATCTAACATAATGTAGTTAATGTTAAGAAATTTGGTGTACAATTTTCTATGACGCTATAATTCAGACATCCTATTAAGTCCGATCTACTTTCCTTTATAAGCACAGGCTCCCGAAACATCATCTGTTAGTGCCTGACTAGTCCACCTACAGTATTTATTAGCTGGGAGGACCAAGGTCTGAGTGGATGTGTTGGAGTGCAAGTTATCTGCATGGGTGGGCATGTATTTGCTAAATAATTAGTTGTAAGAATTGTTATCTAGTTATAAGTAGTATATATGTATAAATTTCCTACAAGTCATTTTATTTTTAATTTCTAAGAAATTATTAATAAAATGAAGTGTAGGTAATTAATGTTAAATTATTTCATAGTTATTATATATAAATTTGATTAGTTCTTAAGATATAAATGTGTATACCGGTATAGCCTTTGGCAAATGTTTGTACTATGTATCACTTTATTAAATAAAAAAAATATGTATAAAATACTAACCTTTACATGATTTTTGTTTTACTAATACAGAAATTTTTACTGTAAAATTTTAAACCAAAAACGTATTGAAAATTTTATCAATCTAACTTGTTTTACTTTGCGTATTTTCGTTGTACAAGTATTTGAATACATTTATTTAAACGTTCGACTTCTTTGACTGCGGTGAAGGAAATAAACATACCAACAATGAATAATATCGACTGCTAGGGAGAAACAACTAAAAGTAGGTAATGGAAAAGGCGCACTGGAAATGTGTTAGCGAGCCCATTGTTGCAACGCTCGACAGAAGTGAAGTTTGCGCACTATCTCAGATGGGAGCCGGTGATGAAATTGACGCTAGTGAACGATCCATTTGAATATTAATATAACGGCACAATATCTAAGCTTTTTGACACGTAGCTTTGGCACGATATCCAAACACGATGACAAAATATTCATATATAGTCTCAATAAACCGAATTCAGAAACACTGTAGTGAATTGTAAAATAAGTATTAAGTATTCATTTATTCTGAGTTGAGAGCGAGGAAAAGAAAGTCCGAGAAAATATTAAAAGGATATAGATGAAAGGTTTTTAAAAGAAAGGTGAGAATTATGTGAAATACTCGTATACTCGTACAACTTATTCGGATATACTCGTACAACTTATTCGGATTGGTTGAAGATTGGAGATTGACATATGGCAATAAGCCTGCCATGTTGTCCTGTATACAATGAAAATATAAAACGATATATTATGGCGCCATTTAGGGAACAATATATCTTCCAAAGCGCTTGAGCTCAGAAATCGAAATTACTATTATCTTCAAATTACAAAAAAAAAGTTGAGTGTAAGGTTAGAAAGGTCGTGGCTGCGACTATTACATAGGGTGTTTTTCCCCATCTGCATATGTTTATAAAAAACATATTTGGTAAGAAAGTCATAGAAAACTAACCAAGTGAAGACAAAAGCCTTTGACATGATAAGAAGAAGAAATATATATTTTACGTATGGCAATATACTTACGACGAGCCCTCAGATTCTTTGAAAACATTTCTCGTGGTCAAAAGGACAGTTTGAAGAAGCTTATGGTCACTAGAAATGATGAAGAACTACTTACAAGAGGAAAGACTCCCAATGCGTTATACTAACCAAGTGAAAGACGCATCAAAACTACGCTTAACAACTGCTCTTTGAACTGCGAAATACAGATATGGATGGAGGGGAATCGTCAAAGACTACTATGGGATTCATGAGCTACATCATACACGGCAGTATAAAAGGATATTAAATAGAAGTTTTTTTTTTCGTTTCGAGTTATTTTTATTGAATCAAAATAACTTAAATTAAAAATCTTCTTTGCCCACTTTTTCAAAGTAACATTAATTTATTTTTTATTTCTGTAAAGCAATATAAGCCCCTCTCCTCCGAAGCCTTCTTTGAAATGAATTGTTTATTTTAAAGATCTGCACAATGTTTCATTCCATGAATCTTTTTTGAAATTTCATTCCAAGGTAGACAGACTATTGGCATTGCATCCCTGCTCTCCGAGTTCAGTTGACATCAGCCAAGTCAAATGTTCTTCAATAAAAATATATTTTCTCCTGCATCGTGACTTACTTGAGTTTACTTTCTTCCGCTAGGATGGCTCGGCCCCTTTGATTCTGCGCCTTTATTGTATGTCTCTTTTTTACTGTCTGGTGACATCTAAAGACGGTCTTCAATCTTTTATATAAACTCAATGAAAAAAGATGTTTTTTTAAATGTGCTTTAGACATTACACTTCTAAATATTTACGTGTATTAGATCTATATGTCGTCGTCATACAGGAGAAAGTGACCTATTTAGATCTATATATCGTCGTCATACAGAAGAAAGTGACCAACTAACAAAATGCAAAATGTTCAGGAGAGCCATTTAACCATTTTTACACTTTTGTTTTGATTTTTTTTTTTAAATAAATGTATTCACACTAGTAATTATTTTTGTGGGTATAGAAATGTTCATTGCTTTCAAAATAAAGAAATAATATTTTTGAAAATTTTCATACAATTTTGCTTGTAAGAAAATAAACATCAATGCAGATAGTCATTTTAAACAAGTCAAGATATTATTATTATTCTTCCATGTTCTTGCTGGGTTATTTCTTCCAGGCCACCATTATGTTAGTAAGGTGTCAGATAGTCATTAATCACGTTTTCGCGAAAAATGCACTTGGTCACTTTCTCTTGTATGACGACGATATACAAATTATTGGATAAATAATACCAAATGTATTTAATATACTTTAATTTAATTATAATACTCGTATATAACATGGATGATTTTCAAATAATTAAATAAGCTTTTTTTAACATTTTATTGCAAATACAACAAGGTGACAATCTCTTCCAACCAACCAGACAAAAGTAAATAAAGCAAGTTACATGGTCGCAAAAAAACATTTAAATGACTATCTATCTCCACGAAATCCATGAACATATTGTGTACTTTAGCGTACGACCATAAACGCCTCAAAGACGAACAATCACATTCATATAAAGTGAGATATCATAAATCAAAGGAAAAGGAAGGGATGGTGGTTGATATGGCGACTAAACTTAAAACATTTTTTTTTTCAATCTCTTTTATAGGAATAACAATATTTTACAGCCAATTTCAATTATGTCTCTGTAACAGTGGAAGTAGATTGTTACAGAATATCAACTATTACTAATTAACGTACAGTTTTACTAAAGTTATTTTGAATATAATATATCCATATTCACTAGTGATGGTATAACGTCTACTAACTGGGGATGGGGATAGAAAATTTGAAATATGACGTTTAAAAACTTTTCAATTAATGCAATTAATTTCCTTTTTGCAGATCAAGAACGAACTTTATGTCGTCGAAATGTCATAACTCGTAGACATTTTTCTAGTATTTACATTTCCGAGTTTCGCATTTTCAAGTGCAAGGACCGCAAGTTACCCATGGATGTTCATATTTTAGAACGTTCACTAACGATAAGCAGTTAATGAACACTTTCACTAGAGAATAGGTAAACGCTGCAGTACACACCAAAAACAACATAGCAAAATGGAGAATGTTACGTGATGAATAAACGCTCCGTAGCTGCGGTGAGAAGTAATCCATTCGACACTTGTTGCAATGCCCAAAAAGCCTATTGTCTTCCACCGAAGAGGACTGGATCCGTAAGTGTTATCCAGGTGGTACGCCTAGTGCTATCCAGATGGTAGAATTCTGGGCGGAAATAGTGTAATGCTTTTGACAAGAAAGTAAGAAGAAGAATAATGAACTGTTAGTTATTACAAAAAATAATTACCACCATATCCGTTTAAAGAAAATTCTCCTCAACGACTACCCACTCAAATCAACATAACTATCCCAGATCTACAATCCACTGTTAATCCTGTCCGTCTGAAAGATACAATTATCTTCTTCAGTCTATACAACATGCTATCCTTCAGGTCTTGACACCGAGGATTGACATATAGTTCTGAACGTTGTCATTCCATTTGGTCTTAGGTCTGCCTATCTTCCTAAGTCATTCAAGTATATTGTTGGACAGCCGCTTTACAGGTTGTAGATTGCCCATACACTTGACATATCCCAACCAACGATATTTTCCAATTTTAATAAATTTAGTAACATTTAAGGGACCCAAAATCATGGGATATAGGTAGTTGCTAAGTCTGCCTAGGCGAAAGTCCACCCTTGCTGATACCGGCTGTACGCTAAAACGGAGAGTGCTCGAACTAACTTCTCTGTCAGATGATGGCGACGGGATTTCCCGAACCTTATTAAACTTTTACCCTTTCCTCACTTCGATTTGTTCTTATCAGATGCAACTCTCTGTTCTCCCTTGCAACCCGCGTTTCTGCCGTGCTGTTTACCCATTTTAATTATATTCTGAGAAACATTGAGCACTGTACACGGAAGAACAGATTGTGTTGTCTTATTTTAAATTCACTTTCCCCATCATTTGCGTTCATTTTGCGATAAGGTTTGTATACGAGTACATCTTCATTATTTGCAATACCTTTAAGACTATATGAGATGTTCCCAATACGGTGCATTCATGTCGATGATAGAAATCTGGAATATTCTAATTAAACTCTAAGAAGAACTATTTAACCATCTGACATTAATAATAATAAATAAATGTATTTATTGAAAGAAAGGAATCGCACATATTCATGAAGACGATTTTTCTGAAGGACAAAAAAAAACAAAGTTTAGTGGGATAAAAAAGGAATAAACAACTTCTGATGTCTTTACAATAAAACGTTTATTGATAAGTGTGGTTGGCAGTCTTTTCTGCCTTAACTGAAAACCAGACTGGTACTCTTTTTTAAAAAAAATCTGGGTATCAACAGGAATCTAACCTGCAACCCCTGGGTCCGACAGGGGTCTTATCAACCCCTGGGTCCGACAGGGAGGTTATCAAATTTTTATCGGTTCCAGTTTTTTTAAATGTTACTGTCACTTAAATGAACAGAGTTTAATTTAAGTGACGCACACATGATTGCACCTTTATTTAATGATGCATTTATTTTGTTGGCAATTCTTCTAAATTGAAATGTTTCCGGCCAATGTTGAGTTGATTAATGATCAATTTTGACAAAGAAACCTGTGTTGAATATTCGGTCTAAAAAGATTTAACCAATACAAACTTGATGATTTCCGTGGACTACTTGGTAAGATATCCGTATTACAATCCAAAGATTGTGGGTTCAATTCCCATTGGTACACAGATATTTTTTTTAATAGAATACTGTTATGCTTTTAGAACATATCCTGTGTTTTCAACTCATCGAGAACACCCAAATTTGGATTTCCAAGAATTTGAAAAAGAATCGAAAATTGAATTCCAAAATAAACATGTCAATTCAATAAACAATCAAAATAATTACATATTTAAATCTCTTTAATTTTTTTTTTCCTAAACAAAACATTTTATATATTTATTTTTTTTACATATTTTCATATACTTTTTTCTGCCTTAATTACGACGAAACAAATACCAGCTTCTCCTCTTCTTTTTTTTTTTAATTTGATTGTTTGAATCTTCCCTGCGCCTGAATAAGATAAATCTCTTTTCATCCCTGATTTTATACACAAAGAATGCCGGATTAAGCCTCGGATTATTCTGAGCTTGCAGAAATTCGAGATAGTTCTTTCCGTTGGAAGGAGCCGTGCTTACTCGATTCATCTCGGGGTACAAGTTTAATTTTAAAATTATATTTTTAAAAACGTAAATATGAGATTTTTCAAAAAAAATATCTAGATACCTAAATATTTGTTTCACTCAAATATCAAACTATTTTTTGTATTCAAAAAACAAATAAACTTTTACATTCCATTTAATTTTTACTCTGGATTTTTAACTTCAACAATAACTTACCGTATTTTACGGACTATAAGACGCACCTTAATTTTTAGGCAATTTAAAAAAAAAATGCATTTTTATTATTAGATTGCAAAGCCAGACTAAAAAAAATCTTAGTTTATAAAACCGAACTGACCTTTAAAATCCCCGAAAATCGTAATCTGAACTTTCTTCTTCTTCTTCTTCTTCTTCTTCTTCTTCATCGTCATCGTTGTCCTCTTCATATATAAGATGAATCGGCGTGAATTCATGTTGGGTTTCATCTATCATCCATTTGTTCCATTCCTCTCTCATATACACTTTAAATGGTTTATTTATCGAGACATCAAGCTCAGCTGCTCTGTTCCCATGTTCTTCTGCATATGCTATTACTTTCAATTTATAGCCCGCATCATATGAATACCTTTTATTTTTTTCCATTGCGAAACTAGCTACTAACAAAAATATTGTACTGTTACCGATAACACAAATCACTTTCAATTCAAGTTCACGGGCACCGTAGACTGCAATGACGCATCATAGGCTAGACCATGTTCTGGGTTTGTGATGGCTGGGCGGGAGGGAGACAGCGTTAGCAAGCTTTTGAATCCCCGCAACTCATGTTCGTCGCATCGGTGCACTGCTGCTACCAGTTGAATCCAATGTTGCCAGATAGAGATAGGTTTCCCGCGGCATCGAATATATGGCCATTTTTAAGACTGGCGGGAATTTTAAATCAAACACTGGACATTTTTATATCAATATCGAGTATAAGACGCACCTGAATTTTGGAGGCAATTTTTTGAAGAAAAAAGTGCATCTTATAGTCCGTAAAATACGGTAATCATGACCTGCTAAGTCCTGGCCTGTTGTGTACAGTAGGACGTATTTGCTCCTTTTTTATTGCAAATCGTATGAATCATGTTAGTTTTTTTTATAGTTATGCATTTATTGTAACGTTTTCTATTTCTGTATTCATTCGCACTTTTTTAAATCGTATTTTGTAAAAAATGTATATGATCGAAATCGATCGTAAATAAATAAGTAAATCATTTTAATACAATAATACAAATAATACAGTATAATGTATGTAATAATATAAACAGAAAGCTACCAATAAAGCTTAAGAGCAGGATCTATTAAACAGTGATCAGGTCCGCTATACTACATGGAGTCGATTGTTGGCCTCTAAAGAAAAAAGGAGAACAACTGTTTCATGTCACTGAGATGTGTATACTACGGTGGTCACTAGGTGTCACTAGATTGGATAAGATCCGAAATGACCAGATTCGCGGAACAATCAAAGTGGCGTCATTAGTCGATTAAGCCAGGAAAGCTAAACTGCACTGGTATAGGCACGTGCAACGGCGGGATAAAGGATCTACGCTAAAGACAACCACGAATTGGGAACTCCGAAATGGACGCATATAGAAACCAAAGAAGAGCCAATATAAGAAAGTGAAGGAGGACATGACAATACTTGGACTATAGCCGAGTAATTAGCGAGATCGAGATCGATGCAGATAAAAGGTTCAAGCTGCCGACCCCAAACGAATGAGATAAATGAGGGAAAAAGATTCAATCTTAAGTCCAGGAAGTACGACTATGCTGGTATGGGCACGTGCAACGGTGGGATGAAGGATCTACGCTAAAGACTTGGGAACTCCCAAAGAAACGCAGATAATGACCCAAAAAGAGCCTATATAAGAATGTGGAGGAGGACACGATGAAACTTGGAAATATCCCTGATTAATTGACGAGATCGAGAAAATCGGAGAAAAAAGACCCAAACTGGTAATGTACCAATCATAGTTGGACCTAGAAATTGCTGGAATGGCGAAAACATCTTGGAAGACATTAAATAGTGGAAAACGATAAAGAAATTTTAATTTTTCCATCCATGATTATTTTAACATCTGATTTTATCTGACGATGAGGATTAATTGAAAAGTTTGAAGTGCATTTTAATTTTCCGCTTCGACAACAGGCATTTCGCTGTTGCATCATACTATAAACATCCACAACAGTGGCGGATTAACGCTCCAAGAGACCTAACGCGCAGATATTTTTGGGGCCTACTATTTAACTCTGCGATTTGCCTTATAGTTTCTTATTCTTGATACACCTGAAAGAGACGTGGTTTTTTTCCTTCTAAAGTCTTGTATTATTGATAGTATATGTTTTTTACGTTCCGCGTTATGCTTTAGATTGTTATTTTCATATACTTTATTTTGAAAGATATATGTATTTTAATTTAAATTGTTTTTTTTTAATTTTATTTTTAAAAATTTAGCATGTATTTTATTGTATTACACTTTCCTTGTATACAGTACAACCTAGCGGGCTTATTGCTATGAGACAATCTCTTTCAATCGACCAGATATATGTTAAAAAAGTATCACTGGTAATGAATTTATTAATTCCTTGAAAAAAAAACCATGTTCAATCGGTTGTCCTCGATGTGATGTATTATATTGACTCATATAATTGCGAAGTGTCTTTAATTTGTTGACACAAATCACCCTAACTTGGGGGGATTGCCTATTATAAAAAATTATCTACTTATAAAATGTATACATTGGCTCCAGTGTTGCGAACGGATTGATTTCAAACTTTGTCTCTTTATAATCAAGTCCCTTAATTGGATGTTTCCATTGTATATTTCAAACCGGTGTCTTGTAGATGTTCCTTCGAAGAGCAGTAAAACTTTGAATTCAATTTCCTCTTCATCTGAAAAATTGGTTGTTCCTAATCTATCAAACAGGGCGGGGTATATGATAAAACATTTGCCATTGCTGGTCCTGTAGTGTGGAATGGTCTGCTTCTTATTTTTTTAGATTTATGTGACTTGTGCAGCTTTAGGAAGCATTTGAAGATACTTATTTTTAGGTGGTCTCATCAAAATTTATGATGGTATATGAACACTTCACCCATACATTTCATTTTACCTAAAGCCGAATGTATTACTATCACTATCGGAAGATCTACAATGCTTCATTTGTAGTTCATCTTCCTTGGTAAGTTTTCTGTGGTTTTCTTACGAAATATGTTTTATTTAACATATGCAATTGCGGGGAAGTGCCTAATGTATTCTTATAATTCTGGTCTATTCTTATATTTAACTCTTTTTATCTGTCAATAATAGTGGATTCGAATCTCGAATTAGAGCTCTTTTCAGTAAATTTTACTCTCTAAACACTACTGTATACTATACATTGTTCTTTTATTATCATTATTGCTTATATTATTAAGCATTTATCCAGAAATTGAACCCTAATTTTGAATATATAATGTGTTCTTTCCGGAACACATCCAGATACTTAAGTGGTTGGTGTTTAAGATTTAAGGGGGCTCTTATTCATTCGGGCCCCTTCTTTTCCGTGCCTTTCTCATACCAATAAACCCGCCACTGATCTTCCTCTGCATAAGTTGTGAGTTTGTTCTCTGCTCGGGCCGCTGAAGTTCTCCACTAGACAGGCGTTTGAGGAGAACGTGTTTTACATTTGAAACCACTTCCGGCTCTTCGTGGATGGAATTTGATGATACTTCTGTTCATGTCTGCTACCTTTTCAGTTCACTCAAATTGTTAGTTTTGTTTTACTTTAGCTCATCGTTTCTAAACCTGTGGAGCGTGAGTCCCCAGGGGGTCACGGCCACAGTGAAATATCAGAGGGGTTGCTATAATTAAAATAACTTACGTACATAAAAGGAAATTGACACATTTTCTGAGAAAAACAAACATACATACTTCAATTTAAATTTTCGCAGGAGGGGGGGGGGGGTCACATATCTTTTTTTCAATTTTTATTTTTTGAGGATTCCCAAGACTAAAAAGGTTGAAAAACAATTCTTTAGCGGCATCCTTTTGTCACTTGCTGTTTTACCTATCTACAATATTTTTTTTGTTTTAAAATCAGGGTTTTAAACCAGACAAAATGTGTTGTCCGAAAAGTAATTTTTATTTCTCCGATAGATGTCATAACACAAATTTTTCGTTGCTATCTTCATTCTAAACATGCAGAAGGAAAAGTAATAGTTTTGCGCATTTTTGACCTTTGTTTACCTAAATTGCTTGAGGTTTTTTTAGCGTCGTTTGAAGATGGAACAAAATAGTTTTTTTATCGGTGCTTGACGCTATTTTGCTGTTGCAAAGAAAAAAATTCAACACAAACCCAAAAAATGTATGTACACTGTATGGCGACGATGCAATAAGCGATCGTGTGTGTCAAATGTGGATTAAACAATCCACAATGGTCATGCGGCAGTCGAGGTTAGTGTCCGCTCTGAAAGGTCGGTTATCACGGATTACGACCAAATCAAGGCTATTATGATCGAGAATAACCAGGGTTTTATATTGCTGAGATTTTGTTAATATCGTAAACCACCGTTTACGAACATTTGGTGCAATCGTGAATTTGAATTCGGCCTAAATATAGGAAATAAATCTCTAGATAACCAATATTTTCACTTCTTGGATAGATTCGTCCGTTTCTCAAGATTATTCCTTGCCTCGCCATAGTACTCTTTAACGTACACATGGCTTTGTAGAGCGTCGTCTCTGTCGCAGGATGGCCCGATGTCTATTACTTACCGCCGGGTACCAGTACCCGGCGGTAAGTAATACACATGGCTTTGTAGAGCGTCGTCTCTGTCGCACGATGGTCCGATGTGTATTACTTACTGCCGGGTAATGTACCCATTTCCTTGATTTCAGTTTCACATCCACCATTGTCAGCAATTGAAAACCCAAGATAAATTAACTCGTGTACGATTTCCAAATCTAGTTGTAGAGTTTCATTTGTGCACATCTCTTTTAACTCCTGGTATAAAAATAAGAAAGAAGAGTGAACTTATAATAATAACTACCTTGATCGTCCAAAGTGTAAAAGAACTTGTAAAATCTACAAAGAGATGTCACCCCAATATCACATCACTATCGATAATTATTAAGATAGTTTTGATTTGTAATAATAGATATCGTACTATGTTTTACTGTTATAAATAAAATGAAGAGCTTGTAATAATTTAATTATAAAATATAAATCGTTTTTTTGTCCACGTCCTAATGTAATGTTGAATAAAAAATATTTGCGAGTGAAGATTTTATACTTTTGAAATTCAGCTGTCAGGTGATTTGTCGGGTGGAATTATTATGTTTAATCAGGTATTTTATTCAGGAAATTGATATAAATGTGTTTATAGGTGTGGTAAATAAAAAAAGTTAACCCTTTTGAATATTATATACACAAGCAGCATTTTATAACATTTAAAAACGTTTTTAAAACTTCTGAAACCGTGCATGACTTAAGTTAATCGTCTAGTTTTAAATTTTTATGTTTCTATAGTAAATATTTGTTTCTACAATAGAATCTCCGCGTACTATTTTTTTTATTTAATATAGTAATCTTTAACACAAACATTAGCCAATTTACAAATTTATATCTAAGGTACTGATCTAATTTATATATGTATTATAACTATGAACTAACATAATTTTATGTTCCTACGTGTCATTTTAATTTTTAATAATCTTAATATATAATTTCTTAGAAATAGTTAACACCTACATACTACTTATAATTAGATAACAATTATTACAACTAATTATTTAGCACGTACATGTCCACTCGTTCAGGCTACTTGTATTCCATCACATTCACTCATACCTTGGTCCTCCTTGCTTGTACTGTAGGTGGACTAGTCAGGCGATGATTTGGAAGTCTCTACTTGTAACGGAAAGGTAGGTCGGATTTTACTCTAGAAGTCCCCAGGGGCGTACTGTTTGTTTTTATATATTTGGTTTTTCATTTTTGCATTTGATTCAATGAAATAAATGTTTACGAAAAAGTAATTTCCTCCATTATGTACATATATTATCTAGACAAAATAGTCTTATCCTAGACAAAATTGTTGATTCGATTCGCAATATTATTATCACTCAACAGCATGGATTTATTTCAGGTAGATCCACACTGACTAATCTACTCGAATATGAAAACTATATTTTCAATTCGTTCTCAAATGGAAAACAAGTGGACTCAATTTACACAGATTTCAGTAAAACATTTGACAAAGTATCACATAATATACTATTAAGTAAACTAAAAGCTTTAGGAATAGTTAGCCCGCTCTTAGACTGGATCGAAAGCTACATTAAAAACCGAATACTTACTGTCAAAATCGACAGTTGTCTTTCATATCCCTTCACAGCTACAAGCGGTGTTCCCCAAGGATCGCATCTAGGACCAATATTATTTCTCCTATTCGTTAATGATATAGTTGACACACTTAGTGACGTAGAGATTTTACTTTTTGCTGATGATTTAAAAATGTTCAAAGTCATAAATAATACTGCTGATTGCCTTAAATTACAAGAAAACTTAAATAAACTACAACAATGGTGTACCACAAATAAACTGCACTTAAACCTGAGTAAATGTGAATCAATTAGTTTTTATAGAAATAAAAATCCAACTAATCACGAGTATTCGCTAAATCAATATATATATATTAAAACGTGTAGCTTCTATAAGGGACTTAGGAATTATATTTGATGAAAAACTTTCATTTATAGAACATGTGAACAAAATCACTCGGGAGAGTTCAAAAATCTTGGGATTTGTACTAAGAACTGCCCAACATTTCTCGGATTTACGAACATTAAAACTGCTATACTGCTCTTTAGTACGTAGTCAGTCGCCTTGACTACAACTCATCAATATGGTCTTCTCATTACGCCGCCCATGCACTAACTTTAGAACGTGTACAAAACAAATTTCTAAGATTCATAAATTTTAAACTTGGAATACCACATGAACAAAGAAATTATCCCAACTTATTAAATGCAGTGAAACTCTTGAAGCTGTGTGACAGAAGAAAAACAGCCGATATAGTACTGCTATACAAAATCATTCACTCAGTGATTGATGCACCTCACTTACTCGCAAGTATTTCATTTCGTATCCCCACTAGATCCACAAGACAGCTCAATCCCTTTTGTACCGAAAATTGTTATACTAACTATAAAATCAACTCCTCTATAATTCGTATGCAAAGACTTGGAAACGAGTTTTGCAACAATTTAGATATTTTTAATATAAGTATATATAGTATTCGCCAGAATATTACAACAATATTTAGAAATAGCTACTAACTTTGTGCTCTCCTTTATTAATGTAAATAACGTAATACAAACCAAATATTAAGGACAATATTTTGCCTCTGGAGTTGAGTAACCCTGCGAAGCTTTTAATTCTGCAAAGCAACTTGCATCTCGTTCCACTAATGAGGCCATGTGTTTTCTATATCTCAATATATATCCATAAAATTCCCACAAAATTCTCAAGATTATTAAATAATTTTAAAACGATGACTGTAATTTATTCTACTGCTTTTTGTATCTTCATGTTAGTTTAAGATAAAGTTTTATTATTTGTCAATAATTTTAAGTACTTGTATAACCTGGCACATGTTCATTTGTATATAAAGACACTGTTGTGTCGTTAATTAAATAAATAAATAAATAAATATTAAGAGGAAGGAGTGAGTATCTTGAAGTTGTGTTTTTCAACGTTTCCTTTGAGTGGCTGATTCTTCTGTAAAGTTGGCGGTATTTAGCTGTTTCATTTAGGTCGACGATTTATTCGAATCGCGTATGGTACAAGGTTTCAGCGCGCACTACTTCTTCAGTTGAACCATTATCTCGATTCAGAAATCAATAACCTTTTTTGTATTATGTTAAACGCTCATTTTTAAAACGTTGTTATGAATCTATTGGCTTTCATTTTTGCACCAACTGAATTTTATACGGAAAAAGGTACAAATCGTTTCTTAAAATTCGTTGCGGTGTGGTTCGAGACATTCTGAGCTGAGCTGAACGGTATCTGGTTGAAGTTATTTGATCATCAGCAACACTCTCTTGTACCATTTGAATATTCTTATTAATACGGATAGTACGCGGTCTTCTGGTTCAACGTAAGTCAACTACTAATTCCTGCAATGAAAACCATGCTCTCATTATCCTAATCGTCGATCTTGATGGGCAATATTCATCAGTAAAATAACGTCGATATGCGCGCTGTGTTCTTGATTTGAGACCATTTTTGTTCACTTCTGTTGTTAATATCTCCATTGTTAAACTCAATTATGCCTTTGAATTATCTGAGAAACTAAATTTATAGAAATAATCAAACTAAAAAAAGTTATGAATTTCTTAAACTGGAGTGCAGCTATTGGGCCAATCTATAAATAGTACACATATATTGTTAATGGTTTGATTAAACAATTGTGATTTTTTACTAATTATATCGTTAACTTTTGTACATTAATGACTTCGAATCCTTATTGCTTTCTTAAGTTATTCTGGAATCGTATAAGATTTAAATAAAAACAACACGGACTGTCACGTTTTCTTGGCTAAACCACCTACACAAGTATTTTTATTCTGAAAATCCCATTTGCAATTTGTCCCCCTGGATTCGATTTGTCTGCATAACGATCGACTTGCTCCCAAATTATCGGAGATGCATCGCTTAGACATTTCGTTAAAAGTTTAATTTTCCGCCAAACGAGCATCCGAATTGTTTGAGGGGTGGGGGTGGCTCGTAGCTGATAGCAGACACACGCAGAGCACCTGTTTGAGAAGCTGAATTCACCGCCTTTTTGTCAATCCACGTTCTATCGTTGAAAGGATTTTTTTCTTGCTTCATTAAACTAAGCACATACACTACTACACCACACATTAAGCCGAATATATTTATATCACATATCGGAAGATCTACAAAGGTTTCTTTGTAGTTCGTCTTCCCTTGGTAAGCCTTCTGCGGTTTTTTTTACCAGATATGTTTTTCTAAACATATCTGGATGCGGGGAAGTTCCTAATCTAATTGCCGCAGCTACCATCTTCCTAACCTTACACCCAACTTATATGTTTATTTTGTAATATTTTTATTATGTGGGTTCTAATCCCGAATAAATTGTCCTGTTATTATTATTAACAAAAATATAAAATTACGAGGTGGCGTACATTCAGTTTTGACATATTTATACTATTGTTATTCAAGGTGCAGTTATATAAACATGAGAAAAATATAATAATGTGAAACATGGTTCAGTAAATTATGTGTTATGTGTTGAGTATCTAACAAACTAGGCAATTACCGTGCCTTGTTGCGCATCCTTACATCAATATTTTCATTTCAATATATGTTTCAGATTTCGTTTCAATATATGGTTCTTTTTTTATTAATTAAAATGGCATTTTACACTTTGATCAGTTATTTGAATAAACGATACAACTTTATACAAATTACCATAAATTCACATAAATGTTGAAGATACTGTTTTCATGTTTTATTACCATCAAAGAAATAAAAAAAAACGCAACTTTGGACCCATGTCAAGTAAACCATTTTTGCATTTGGCACTTTTTCAACGAAAATTATTGAAAAAACAACCATATTCTAGTGATAAAGTTACATTTGTTTATTTTGATAAAAAATATATAAACTTAACGCTCACTTCTTTTTAATATTTTTTTTTATGAAAAAATGTTTGAATGAAAACTACAAAGGTAACAAAAACGATTAATAAAATTGACATTATTACTTAATTTATCTTAAAGTCTATTCCAAATATTTAGTATTTATTTTATTTTTACTTATGTCATATATATATATAAAATATGACTACCTGAAATTAATAGATTATTTAAAAATTACTTACGTGTACTTAATAGATCATTTTAAATAACCCTCTGCGATATCAAGGATGCTTCACGTCTACTCGTAAGATATTGTTCTCAAGGTGCCGTCCCCTATCGGAGGTTGGCCACCATCATTGCAATCCTTATCTTATTCACTGCAGCCAAAACAACTCAGCAGAACTGCAGCCAACTCCGCAAGTTCTTAATCCAAGAGTTGCGGTACCTTCCTCTGCATCGTTTGCTATTTATTTTTTCCTGAATGACCAGTTGTGTTATTCAACAATATATCTTGTTCCTCTCATTATGTAATAATAGTAATAAATGGTAAATTTATAAAACGCCGTTAAGAAAGCAAACTCCTCATTAGCGCACTTACTTGGGACTCGAATCCAGTATTATTAACATATTAAAAATAAACAAAATAATTATATAAGTTGAGTGTAAGGATAGGAAGTAGGGGCTGCGGCCATTAGATTAGGTACTTCCCTGCAACTGCATAAGTTAAGTAAAACATATTTGGTAAGAAACCGTAGAAAACTTATCGAAGAATACGAACTACATAGAAGTCTTTGTAGATCTCCCGATATGTAACACATTCGACTTTAGGTGGATTAAATTGTATGTGTGTAGTGTTCATAGACATACATTATAAATTTTAATAAGACCACCTAAAAAGAGTTGTCTTCAAGTGTTTCCTAAAACTGCACAAGTTACCCACATCTCGAACACTAAGAGGCGCACTATAGGACCAGCAATGTCAAAAGTTCTATAATTTCCACACCCTATTGAATAGATTTGGAACAATCAATTTATTAGATGAAGACGAAATCGATCTCAAAGTTCTACTCCTCTCTGAAGGAACATCTGCCAAACACAGGTTCGAAATATACAATGGAGACATCCCATTAAGGGACTTGAATACAAATAATTGAAAATGAATGTGGATGAGATACTGAAACATATATAATTTTAAAAAATATAAAAATTACTGTATCTCATTAGTGAACACATCACATGAAAATAACTGTATCTCATTAGTGAACACATCACACGAAAATTACTGTTTCTCATTAGTGAACACATCATACAAAAATGATTGTGCATAGGAAGAAATAATTAAATAATTAGTTGTATGAATTATTATGTGGTTATACTCGTAAGTTAGTCTTTAGGTGTTAAATATTTCTAAAAAATTTAATAGATTATAAAAATAAGAATGACATATAGGAAATTAAAATTAAGTTAGCTCTATATAATTATAATATAATATAATATGTAAATTAGATTAGTTCATAAGATCTAAAGATATGATTTTGTATATACGAGTAGATAGACCCTTTGGAAAGTGTTAGTATTTTTTATTAAAGTTATTAAATAAAAAAATAATATTTTGTTGTCTAAAAGTTTTAGAATCCAAGTAGGATAGAAATATTGTACTAATACGTATATATTATATATATACTTTTTTAATTATCCTTTCAAGACAATTATTCCTACCACTTCGGAATACTCGTAGCAGCGTATTATCAAATTATGCTTTGTTATTTTTTTATTCCCTAAAATCCATTTAAATTTCGAAAAAATTAATTCTCATCAGCGAAATGAGAAATATGAAATGCTCGTATCTGTTTCCTTGAATCGTTAGGATTCGTCTGATTCGAGATAATGTCTGAAATGCCTCTGTTATCGCGGGGAGTAAATTTCTTTTCATATTATACTTTTTGTGCTTTCCCTTAGAGAATTTCTAGAGCGTTCTATCACGCGTAAAATGAGATATCGATTAGCGATATGGGTTTCTGATCATTTCATTTCGTATCGCAAATAAGACATCTTTCTTTTACGATAACGTTGTTAATTTTAATGGAATCTCGCAATAAAAATGGCCGTTTTTTGTGTATTTTTTATCTCGGCATTTTATGCTAGTACTTATGCGAAGATTTACTGAAATCTCAGTTTGTTGCTGGAGATTTTCCTAGTTTTTTATACGAATTTTTATCTTATTTCATCTTTACAACTGTTGTTATATAACTTTTACTGTTGTTTTATTGGCGTATTTTTACAATACGAGAGAATCAAAGATTATTTTTGCTTTATTTCTTTTAAACCATTTTTAACCATGTGCTAGCCGAATTCATCAATTTTGAGAGTGCAACCATTTAGTAACTATGTCTGGTTTGATAGATATTTTTAAAGGAGATGCTGTTAAGTTCAGGAAGGTCTTTCTCCGGATAGATATTTTTAATGTAGATGTTGTTAAGTTCAGGAAGACTTTTCTCCGGATAGATATTTTTAATGTAGCTGTTAAGTTCAGGAAGGTCTTTCTCCGGATAAATATTCTTAATATATTATAGATATAATTAAGTTAAGGAAGGTTTCTACGAATTTTTCCTTAATCATAGGTCTTGACGGAGAATTGTTATTTCATTTTATGAATGTAGTCTTTTGTGATTCGTCCTATGTTTTCGTATTATTGCTGCTCTTAAAATATATTTTATATTTTCTTACTCAAGTTTTGTGTTGTCGATCTAATTGATTTATAAATATAATTTTATATTTTTATGCTCCGTGTTGTAAACTATACATTGATTTACATGCATCATTTTTTGAAAAATATACGTTCCCTTATATGTTTTTGGATAATATTTATACATTATCTTTTGTTTTATAATAGTTACTATGATATTTAAAAGACATCTCCGTATCGTTTATTTTGTCAATTAATAAATCAATAAATTTTTACCAGTATTAATATTTTGAGAAACGCTGGAATATACTTCCAATTAATAATTATTATTTTTTATAAAATATCAACACAGAACAATGCCGCTGTTTGTTAGTATTTTAAAACTTTAGCATTTAACAACTTTATTGATTGTTGGAACAGATTTTCAACATATGAATGGTTGAAGTAAAATAGGTACTAAGTACCAAAAAAATACTTAGTATGCAGTTTCATTCTATATGACATATAGAACGAAACTGCATAATTAGTTTTTTTTGTATTTTTTTGGTACTTAGTGCCTATTTTACTTCAACCATTCATATATCATCTACATTAAATGCCATTATTACGACGATTCCCTGTTGAGGTAGGCAGATAACAGTGCGCCACTCTTTCAGGTATCTATACACATTCTCATATAGCTCCTACGATTTGTTCTACTGTTGACATTCTCTACTTTCAAAATATAATTCACTTTGATCCAACTATACTTTCTTTGATCTTCCTCCTTCACGCCTTTCGCTGACATTTGCACTGTATATTTGTATTGTTAATCTCCCTTCATTTATTCGTTCCAATTTCCCAAACCGTTTCAGAGCGCTTTTGTTCATCTTACTCAACACATCAGCCTCAACTTCACATTCATCCCTAATCACTTCATTTCGTATTATATCATACATTGTCACCCCATACCCATTCGGTTCTGTTGAGTCAGTGTTTCTACGTCCACGTTTTACTCTCTTGCATCAAATTTGGTACTTAAATACTATTGTGGACTGTTATCTTGGTACTTAAATACTATTGTTGACTGTTATCTTGGTACTTAAATAATATTGTGGGCTGTTATCTTGGTACTTAAATACTATTGTGGACTGTTATCTTGGTACTTAAATACTATTGTGGACTGTTATCTTGGTACTTAAATACTATTGTGGACTGTTATCTTGGTACTTAAATACTATTGTGGACTGTTATCTTGGTACTTAAATACTATTGTGGACTATTATATTGGTACTTAAATACTATTGTGGACTATTATCTTGGTACTTAAATACTTTTGTGGACTGTTATCTTGGTACTTAAATACTATTGTGGACTGTTATCTTGGTACTTAATTACTACTGTGGACTTTTATCTTGGTACTTAAATACTATTGTGGACTGTTATCTTGGTACTTAAATACTATTGTGGACTGTTATCTTGGTACTTAAATACTATTGTGGACTATTATCTTGGTACTTAAATACTATTGTGGACTATTATCTTGGTACTTAAATACTATTGTGGACTGTTATCTTGGTACTTAAATACTATTGTGGACTGTTATCTTGGTACTTAATTACTACTGTGGACTTTTATCTTGGTACTTAAATACTATTGTGGACTGTTATCTTGGTACTTAAATACTATTGTGGACTGTTATCTTGGTACTTAAATACTATTGTTGACTGTTATCTTGGTACTTAAATACTATTGTGGACTGTTATCTTGGTACTTAAATACTATTGTGGACTGTTATCTTGACAGATTTTGATACTCAATGTATTATGAATCAATTTTCCCATTAAATTGTTAAATGTATTCTTAATTTTAGTATATTAAGTTAAAGGTTTATTAATTAATGTTATTTTTTTTTTACTTTTTAGAAATTTGGTCCACAACCTGAGCTTAGCAGACCTATCAGAGCAGCGCCGCCTCACGTGGTTTACTCCTGAGGACGACATCAAGATGTGCATCATCAAAGGAAAAGATGAGGTATGTTTTAATATAATATATTTTTCTTTATTTTACTATCTAAACTTGCAATTTTTATCCTGAAAATAAAATCTTCGAGCGCTTTACGAATATACTCATACAATAGTGAAAAATGTTCATAGTTTGTGTAAATGTTTTTTTGTAACTGAAAATAACACTGTTAGTAGTAAAATTTATCATGTTATATAAATGGAAACTTAATTGTTTTAAAAATACCGTTTATTTTATTCATTTTAAATTATCTCCTATATCACTTAACCAATTAATTAACTCGAATATTCTCACAGTCAATATCTGTATTGCTGAAGAAAAAATGTAAAACAAGAGATATTATTCTTCGTTTTTCTCGCTTTATCCTTCTCATTTCCCGCAATAAAATGGCTTATCTGTTTCTTATTCGTTGTTCATCTCCGTTTCTACTCGTCTGTAATAAAACAACAATAAACCCTTTGTGTTTTTATCGCAATTTAAGCTGCGAAGTTTCGACATATTTTTATAAACATAACGCAGCGAAATGAAAAGAAAACATAGAATTTATTTATAACGATCGCCACAGACGATCCGAATCATGGATGAAAGGAAATATGAAAATATTCAAATTTATATATTCAAACTATTTAAGAATTTTTAGTGTATTTTACAAACCATAGCAACATTTAATAAACAAAATATCAACACAATTCAAAACACACATGGTGCATGAAATCGCTCTAATATAGTATAACACTGAAAGAAAGAAAAGTATTCAAATACAATCGGCAAAATTCAATTCAATTATAACAATTAATCAATTGAACAATGTTTGAAATAAGGCGGAATGAAGACATCAGAATGAATAAATGGATGTTTTTTAAGATGGTTTGGATATGTGGAAAAAATTACTAAGTGAGTATACAAGTCGGAAATGAAAGTTGAGCGTGAAAGAAATAGACCGAGGTAAACGTGACTGTACCAAATAGGCTAGATTTTTAAATAAGGTTAAGTGAGAAGTATGAATAAAAGAAAATTGAGAATGGCGAGTTGTATGTATGTGGAGGAAGAAAACGTTGTGTGATTGGATACAAAAGTTTGGAGATATGTTCTCTGCATATCCCATAAGGAACATGGTGTGATGTTATGTATATGTACATTGAATAACCAATCTCCCAGTCAAGACCTAAGAATGAAGAAATGCAGGACTCTCCTCAACTCAACAACATTTATATTAAAAGTATCTACCAAACCAGACATGGATTTACCCAATTGTTGCATTCTAACGATTGACGAATTTCAACTTGTATATGTCGTTAGTATATTGCTTATGACGCATTTGAATTATAAAAGGTTTCTTGTGTTTCTAGCAGGATTGTGGAAACCAATTTGATTCAATATATCGAACAACCTTATACAGAAACATTAAATCGAATATAGTCTTTCTTTCCGAGAATTTAACAAGTTTCTCAAGTCAAGTTTGACAGACTTGACGACTAATCTAATTATTAATTAAATGATAATTTTAAAATTAACTTCCTTTGTACACCGCGCGGTCAACAGTTTTAACAGCTAACCACCTAATTAAGCTTTCTGTTCCAACCATTCTAACCACGCAAACAGCGCTAGTTGTTTTATCCAAAAATAAATACGATTTGAACCTCTTCCTACAACATTTAATGGAAACTCTCAGTATTTCCATCTCATCCTGTTACGGGTGCATCCAGTGCTAAGGACAGAAACGGAGGTATTAAGCCCTACCACCTAATAGTTTCTAGACAAGGATTTGAGTTTTATAGTTTTGCGGTCACATCGGTACTAGAGGTCCGAGTCCGCTAACGAGATTGTCCCGGCAAAATAACGAGAAAATTGGTTCAAGACAGTTGACGCCATGTTTCTCAATTGTTTTCATTGGGGAAATCCAAAACTTCAATTTTAGGAAACAGGAAGCTTATTTTGATATTAAATCTCATTTATAACTCATTGTTGTAGCCAAATTACGAGTATTAATTAATATGGTAAATTTTATGTTCATATATTTTTTATCGTCCCGGCAAAATAATGAGAAAATTGGTTCAAGAAAGTTGACGCCATGTTTCCCAATTGTTTTAATTGGGGAAATCCAAACTTCAATTTAAAATCTTCAGGTTTAAAAATGAATATTAAAAAGACAAAATATATATCGTACCGCTTTGCTGATGTCACGTTGATCTAGGTGTTCGGAAAATGTAGGATGAGTCCTGTGACAGCTCACAAATTTGCCCCAATACAATCTAATATAATGTTTTTACCTAAATAACTTGCTTTTTATTAGAATTGAGGCTTATATTAAAGTTGATAACATAATTAAAATTACTGAACATCGTTACAAGGTTGTATTGGGGCAAATTTTTGAGCTGTCACAGGACTCATGCTACATTTTCTGAAGTATAGAACAATTCCAACAATATATCTACTTGGAACAAAGTATTTCATTCGAGGATTGTACTTTCAGTGAAATAAATAGAAGAGCAAAATTAACTTGGAATTCCTTTGGACAGCTACATAATCTACATTTTCAAAAGCAATATTTTTTTTTATTTATTATTACACATGGCAAGAAATATACATCATTTGCGAAAAAACAACAGGTAATTTAATTTGATTTGGACATACAATTTTAATGGATCTGGGTTTGTTGCCTTTCATTTGTCGTATCCCCAGTAAACTTGGATTTTGCTTGTATCTCACTGAGGATAATATCCTAATCGGTTTCAAACGGAATGTATTTAACCAATGCTTTTTACCAGTACAAATTTTGTTCGAAACTTGGATTATTTCTGTACAAATTATAAAAAAAGCTCAAGACAACGCAACGCAACACGCAAAATTTGCAAGCTAGATTATATCAGAAGAGACCGCAAACGCAATAAGTGGATTCGTACCCAAACAAAAGTTGATAATGTTATTGAGGTTGCTAAAAGACTCAAGTGGAAGTGGGTTGGCCAGGTTGCCCGAGCAACAGACCACCGCTAGACGTATGAAGAAATAATCCAGCGGTACCCAGTAGACAGAATAAGGCCTGTAAGAAGACCAAAAGCATACTGTGTGGACGAAATACGTAAGCAAGCGGCGATTACGTGGCAGCAGATTACGAAGAACAGGATTTCTTGGAAACAACTTGGAGAGACCTACTTCCTACAGTGGATGAACATGGGCTGATGATAATGATTTTTTTAATCCACTTTACACGGATTTCTCCTGTTACACAAAGAGGGTCTGCTTCTAGCGTTAGCTTATTTATTCGTTAGGAAGAATATCAGCCAGGATTCTTCTCATACTGCTGGCGGTACCGAAAATATATCCACAGTGTCATTCAGTTACTTCAATATCTCTATACCACGCGTGATTGAATATTTAGCCATGATATTCATTATGTAAGTTGTGTGTAGAACATAGGGTGATTCCTTGCACGGCTATATTTATTAGGTGCATATAAAGTTAGTGCTTCTAGAATCGCGGGACAGTTAAAGCAACCTTGAAAACCTTAAGTAGGTATATCACAATGGATTCTTGCCTTCTTGTTTCGAGGCTTCTATAGTTACACACCGTGAGAAGTTCGTTCAACATGGTGAGCATATTTTGGGTAATCGCCCTTTGTTATGTACCAAAAATTTCAAGATTTTTTTTTGTATTTGTTCTATATTGTTTTTATATTTGAGCTGATGGAGCCCAAACTGTAGATGCATATTCTAATTTGGTTCTAATTAGATAATTATATAAGTTTCGAAGGATATCGGTACTGTTAAATTAACTTGATTATTTATTAATGATTTGTTTTGGTGTGTGGTGGTATGCCGCACGCCGCAATCTTCGTCCGCGTGCACCCAACATGCATGCGGCGCATACGCACTGCAACTCGCTACTCGCTTCCGCTCGGTGCAGCGGACGGCCCCCCCGGCAGTCGAGTTTAATGTGCGACGGCGAATGCACGCGCATTCTTCGATCTACTTCCCGCGCTTCTCTGCCGTAAACTATTACGTTACGAATTAAACAGATAATTAACTTTAATCTATAGTATACGTTATCTTATTGTAAATTGACTTTGTGACTGTTGTGTAAAAAACGTGCATCCTCGAATAAAACTTTAATGGTGATTTAATTGTGTTTTGTTATCTACCTATCGACGGACCCAACTGTGCACGGTAACAGGTACCTACAGGTGTATTCGTTGAATAATTATCTTTAAGTGTTCTTTTGAATAAAAAAATAAAATTCAAAGACCAGCAATTTTGTACTCCTTTTAAACACTAGTATTTAATACTCGTATAATAAATACATTATACAATATTGCCCAATGTATTTCTGTGTAAAAAAAGCGCATCACTATTAATTTTCTCCGTTTTAAATACGCGTTTGATTTATATTTTTTACAATGCTCCATTTTCGTTTTATCGTGTACATTCCTCCTTTTAAACGCTTTTGTTGTAAATGTAAAAATATTTTTTCTCCTTGCAACACTGTCGGCTCGACGCTTTATTTATGGCCTCATTAGACGTGTATGGGGCACTTTAAACTTCCTACACCTCACACCATCCCGCTCCGGCGTGAAATATTCTCATCGCGCTAAAAGGGAATGGTGATATTTAAAACTAAAAATCAAAATGTTCGGGAAAAACGATGTTGCTCTAGCGAGTTTTGTTCCGAAGGCTGATGCGCGATAGTCGGTAATTTTTTTTAATCTTTTAGACATGCAAAGCAGATTTTCTAGAATGAATAGTTTAATTTAGGAGGTAATTTACAAATTTTGTCAATTCCACTTTATTGTGGTATTTTCATTCCTCCTTCCTAAAAATTTTGTGTTTACTAGCAACATTTATAAAAAATATTAAAAAATTACAAATCAAGTCTAAAATAGCAAACATTTGTCAGTGTTCACAGAAAAAAAGTAGTTTAATGTTGGATTTGATGATTTGTAACATGTTCACCACATTTGAATGTAAGAAAGCTGGATTTAGCAAAAATTTTATTTAACAAAATCGTCAGGATTTGGATATTTAAAAAAAAAATCTTATGCCAAAATGTCGTCTACCTTTGCGATGACGTGATTGATTGAAATGGATTTGACACTGTTTGAAAATAAACTTGCCAGGATTTGTCCACTATTGAATTTAGTCCCATATTTAATATGTTTTTTAAACGATTTGACGTTGGTTTTGGCGAACTTTAAAAATCACATAATGTCAAGTACTTTCAAGAGAGTGATCTTGCATTGCCAGTAAAAACAATGTAGTTGAACATATTTGAAAAATGCCTCCTGAATTATTATCATAACAGTTTAATATTAACAACGGTTTTTTTTCAAATTAATATTGCATACATACACACATACCATCACGCCATTTCCCTGTTGGGAAAATCAGAAAACCAAACTTTTCTATCACGACATACTTCTTTCATCTCTTCCACGTCCATACAACTCCTTATGTTTCTCTTACTACATACCTTTCCTTGTTTCAAAATTTCGTTCACTTGGTCTAACCACACTATCTCAGTCGCCCATGACTATGTCTACCGTAACTTCCACAGCGAGTTCTACAAGACAGTGATCAGACCCGCTATACTTCAGGAGCCGAGTGTTGGCCTCTAAAAAAATAAGAACAAATGCTTCATGCCGCGGAAATGTGTATGCTACAGTGGTCACTAGATTGCATAAGATTTAAATGGAGGAATTCGCGTAACAATCGAAATGGCGCCAATAGTTGTTCAAGTCCGGGAAGCACGTTGGTGGAACACGTACAACGTCGGGGTGAAGAGTCTACGCTAAATTGGAAATTGAGAACTCCAAAATGAGCGCAGAAGGAGACCCAAGAAAAGCCTATATAGGAACGTGAACTAGGACATGACGAAACTTGGACTATCCCCGAGTGATTGGCATGATCGAGAGAGATGGAGAAAGGTCGAAACTGACGAACCCAAATGTATAAGATAAGACAAGATACAAGATTAAAATCCTTCTTTGATCATTATATATCTTATTCCGTCATGCACCAACACAGATTCTTCTCAGTGCATGCATTTCCAGCGCATGGAGTGAAATCATCCACTCAGTTTCAGATCATCACAGAACCACGACGCTCAATCATAAGCAACACGAATAAGAACAGAAGAAAGGAGAGCACGTTGAGAAATACAATCCGAACAGGACGTTAATAATAATAATTTAAATATATCTCTATAACTTTCTTACATAGTATTATTTACTTTGTTTTCTTGAGAAGGAGAAAAAATATTAAATAGTATCTTGGATACTGCGAAGAGGGGATCATTATTGTTAATGCTAAGTGTTTACCTCTCCACTTCTCTGAAAAATATGCTGAAAAATTCTTGCAATATGTTTTCAGGTTATGTGTGTAGAAGGCGTTTACAAAGATGCAAATTCAAGCACGGTTTTATGTGTAGGTGTGAACAAGCAATTACCATTTTGCTTTGTATGAAAAATAAAACAAAATTGTTGAGTCAACTATTACTTTACTCTTCGGGTAGCTATTTTAGTATGGCTGTTTTAAATTTTTTACTACCTGAAAAAGGGCTACACTATTAAAATGATTTTTTTTTTAATTATTCGTCTTCAACATATTTTGCTGAATTCATTTTTGATACAAATTGTTGAATTAGTATTTATAAAAATATATCTTGAAAACTTTATCGACATTTTCAGTATATTAAATTTTCGAGGTTTTCAGTGTTGCTATGTGTAGAATTTTTATTGAATATTTAAAAAAATCGTAAATAAAGTATGTTAATGAAAATAAAACGTTTTGCTGAAAACCGTATTGAAAATTATGGATTATATACGAGTATAACCCAAATGCTTGAAAACAATATTTAAAAACGAAGTAACTCAATTATTTGTGTATCAAATGAAAGTATTTTTTATTCGATAAAATTCAGTCGATAAAAGTAGGTTCGAATCCGAAATAAGAGTGCCCTTGATGAGAATTTGCTTTGTAAATGACGCTTTTTAAATTGGTATTTTACAAATATTTTTATTCACAATGTTATGACGAAAAAAGGTGGAATTCTTTAAAAAAAAGTACCTTAAAATTGTTTGGATTCTGAAAAAGATAACACCTGGTTTATCGCGTACTATAAAAGAACAAAAGTTTTTAAAAAAGCCAATTTGTAGTACTTGAGGTAAAATGTCGACAAAATGTGATTTCACTCTTAAGAAAAACCTACTAGCCAATAATGCGGCTTGGCGGACCTTTATATACATTATATTACGTTTTTGTTGTCTACAGTTCAACATTAAGGATTTATTACCATGTGGCAATATTTTACTACTAACCAGAAACAAGTTACAAAATCCTGAAGTTAACACCAGTCTGATATTCTTTTTAATAAAGGGTACCATGGGCATCGAACCCGCAACCTTCGGGTCTGAAGACAGGTGTTTTACAAACTAGACCACGAAGGTAGTTAATTACGTAGTATTGCACACCTTTACTTGTGTCAAAACTTTTTAAATACATACCACACGCCATGTACCTATCGGGGTAGGCAAAGGGGACAAAGCTCCATACTTTCCTAACTCGACATACATCCTTAGCTTATTCCACATCCATACACCTTCTCATACAAATAAAACCTAAATAATTTTATAGAACGGTTGAATAATGTAAAATGTCTATCTCATAATTAATACTCGTACTCTTGTCGATTTATTTCAAAATGACAACACTGCATAGAAATCACCGTTATCAATCGTATTTTATAGATAAGTAACAAGCATTAAAGGTGGCAAGTAACCTTTATAGAGGCATAAAGTAACTCGTTCCTCACAACCTCCCTTCCTCTTTACAATTTGCAAAAGGTAATTAATTGGTGTACAATGTTATCAGCTGAAATTTGTTTTAGTGTAGTTAGTCCCCGAGTAAAATGTTAACTATCCAGTACAAGATAACAAGAAGTCGTAAACAACTTGCAAGATTTAACGCAAGACCGACGCATATCAGGCCGGCTGCTGTTGCTGGGGAAGGGTGGCCAATACTCGAAGCGACCCTAGGACATGAACAATTTGTCTAAATACGAGTACTTACTTGATACACAGTTAACAACTTTTCTAACGGTTTACTTGATACACTGTCAACAAATATTTACAATAATTTTAAGACGAATTTAACATCGTAAACACATATTTAATCAATTCTTATACAGGATGGTAAAAAGCTAATGTAACCATTTTTTTTTTAATTTGAGGTAAAATTTTTGCATTACGGGGAAGGTAAATAACTTATCTTTTTGGTAAATTACTTAAGCTAAAAATAATTCATGGGGTGACAATATATGATAGAATACGGAATTAAGTGATTAGGGATGAATGTGAACTTAAGGCTGATGTGCTCATAAGTGAAAAAAGCACCCTGAGATTGTTTGAGCATGTAGAACGAATGAATGAAGAAAGACTTTTTAATTATTTTAACGTCATTTAGGGAGCAAACTTTCGCCCAGATTTTCCTCGGTCTACCTTTTCCAGACACACCTTGCACTTCTGAATAGAATATATTCGCTTAGTCATTCTTTGAACAGTGGGTAAGCACCCATCCGATGATATAATCAGGTGAAAGAAGTAGAGGGGTGCTCATTTCAAAAAGCGCTATATCAACTAAGAAATCAATTGTTCTGGAGAAGAATGGTGATCACGATCCTCAGAATAGACGGAACGACCAAGAAGAAGAGTACTGATCGCACTGGATAAGGACTTATTTTGTCCCCCATAACAACGTGGGTTAAGGCCCGTTCTCACGGTTCAAGTTTAATTGACCGATTAAAGTTGAATGAAATCTGTAGTAAGAACCTTTGTTTCAATAGAGTTCATCAACTTTTTAGTGGGTCAAGAAAAGATTGACCTAGTCAAACTTTATCGTTCAAGTGATGAGTCATCCGCCATTTGCTTTCAAGTTGAAACCTGTCTTGAAACGTGTGAACATGTGAATTCAAATTGATTGTCAAGTTCGCTTTCAACTGGTCACGCCACTAGTGAATGTTGTCAGGGTTTTAATTTACGTCAGTACAGTATTGTGACACCACTGTTTGCGTGGAAGATTCCATTTTCATAATAATAGAATCTGAAAAAAAATCTTCTTAATATCCATTGCCTCATCCAAAAACGACGTTTCTTACAATTTTTGGTCACGTTAAATAAAATTGTTTTTAGTTCTTCTTTTAACGAAATAGTTATTGTCTGCACAACTTCACGTACAACTGCTTTCGACGTAATTTTTAACTGAATTAAATTGAAACTGTTTATTAAATCAGTTTCTATTGAAACGTGTGAACAAAAACTGATTCAAGTCGTATTCAACTTTTGTTGATCAACTATAATCGGGCAATTAAACTTGAACAGTGAGAACGCGCCTTTAAGGTGGGATTGACTGAACTTCATGTTCATATTTCAGCTCTAGAAGTCATGATTTTCAGTTTATCCATCAGCTAAAATAATCTAAGTCATGCGGTCACCCTAGAGGCGGGAGGGCCACGGCTCCGAGGATGGGGTGAATAGAGAGCAAAAAGCAATTAGCAAGAAGAAAGATTGCGGGGATGAGATAAGAAAGAAGCATCCCAGCAAACTGTATAATTCCGCTCACCCCCCCAAAGCTCGCCCACGGCTCTACAGCGTCCATAAGTATAATGGAAGCAAAATTAAGCCACTTAGTAAACCTAACCGAGAATTTATTCTAACTGAATTAATATTTTTTACAAAACATTTTTATCTTTTTTACGAATAAGAAATTTCTTACTTAATATTTTTGCGGATTTCGGCTCTGCTATCGTTTTGTAGCGACGGTGATGTGTTTACGCCAAACCCTATACAGAACAATGCTTTCGCTGAAAGTTTATTAATTATATAAAAATTATGTATTATTCAAATTGCCGACTTGTTAATTATTGTGGTGGGTTTTCAAAAACTTTAACAAATTTTCAAACACAGATATTACTACAGGATTAAATCATATTGTACATTATATTTTTAATAGTTTAGTTACACAACGTTTCGAGTTTGTGAGGTACTCGACCTCTCTCAGATACTTATTAAATCAATAATGATATATGGTATTATATTAATTATTTTGCTAATAGGAAGCATTTTCTCAGATTATGAGAGAGTTACGATGAATATTGAACGGTGTGTAGCGATAGGAAACAAAGTCAACGGGGCACTTAAACATATATACAGTATCAAATCTGCTTAGATGATATTTCCCAACAGTATTTTCATATCAAATTTGATGTATGGCAATGAAACGTGGATGTGGAACAAGCCTGAAAGGAGCTGTAGAAATGTGTGAACTGAGAAGAATACATGGGTTGACAATGTATAACAGAATACGAAATGAAGTGGTAAAGGATGAATGGGAACTTAACACTGATGTGTTGATTAAGATAAAGACGAATACTTTGAAATGATTTGGAGACGTAGAACAAATGAATGAAGAAAAACTAAACAATAAAATATACATTTCAAATGTGAGTGGAAGGCTTTGTAGAGGATGACCAAATAAAGTGTGGTTGGATCAAGTGAATGATATTTTGAAAGAAGGTAATGTAAAAAGTCAGAGACATCATAGGAGTTGTGTGAGAATGCGTGTAGATGTGTAAGAGGCGAAATATGGGTGTTGAAATAAGAAACTATGGCATTCTGCTCGTCGTACCTCAACAGGGAAACGGCGTGGTGGTATGTACTAGTATATATGTATATTATTCATCTTACGATAATCATCACTGAATCCACTCCCAGCCTCACGTTTTCATACATAATTTGGGTGGAAGAATATACTGCTCCTTACGCCGTTTACAAAGCATTCCTGGGCAAAATAGTTTTTTTTTTTAGATCGAATAGTGAAAAGCTTGCGGAGGTCTCCACATATGTAGATGCGAGTGTAGAACGTGTCATGAGGAGATGCTGAACATGATTTTGTTGTGGCTGTTGAAAATATTTTTTTTTATGAAGTAATCTGTAATACAAACATTTGCTAAATAAAGTACATGTAAACAAAATTATATCTTAAGAACTAATCTTATTTATATATAACAACTATGAACTATTTCCTACAAGGATTCTTTTTAATCATCTTAATATTTAATTTCTTCGAAAAAGTTAATGCCTACTACTTACTACCTTATAACTAGATAACAATACTCACAACTAATTATTAAACACGTACTTGTCGTCTCGTCCAAGTTACTTGCATTTCATCACATTCACTCATACCTTATTCTTCTTCCCAGTGTAATGTCGGGTCGCCCCAACGTTGAATATCACCTGGGCGTAGACATCTTTGTCCCCGGCAGCCCGAAAAATATCTCCAACACTCCTTATGCCAGTCCAATCACGTATATTGCGGAACCAGGAGATTTGCCTCCTTCCAACACCTCTTCGGCCTTCTATTTTGCCTTGGTTTAAATTAAAACAGTTATTGCATCTATCGAATATGAATAAAAAGTTTAAAACAAAAAAAAATTAAAGTAACATATCATTATATATTTGCTAATTTTCCTATTACGCTCAAAGAGCATCTTTAAAATAGTTGAATGATCATCCTCAGAAGAATTAAACGACATTGTTTATCTGATGAATTGATTGGTCTGGGTCGATCCAGTGGGACGGAGTATTAAGATAAGGCTTTAGCTATTGCTAGTCATGTGGTATGGAGTAGTCTACCTCTTAGTGTTAGAGATATGGGTGGCGCGTGCAGCTTTAGGAAACGCTTGAAGACAATTATTTTTGGGAAGGCTTATCAATTGGGTTCGAATCCTGAGTTAAAGCGCCTTTCAGGAGAGTATACTCTCTAAACGGGGATTTATAAAGTGTTATTTTATACAATAATTATTGCAATTTCCAAACATCTACTTGTGCAAAATAGGATCTTCCATTTTTACCTTCATTAAGAGCACTAATGAAACTATATTAATACCATACATTACATTAAACTTAAAACCAAATATATTATTTGTCACATATCGAAAGATCTAGAAAGGTTTCTTCGTAGTTCGTTTTCTATGGTAAGTTTTCTGCGGTTTTGTTACCAAATATGTTTTTTTTTAAATATATGCAAATACGGAAAAGTTTCTTATATATTGGCCTCAGCCACTGCTTTCTTATCCTTACACTCAACTTATATATATTTATTTTGTTATATTTTTAAACCATCAATATTATTGGGTTTAAATCTCATGTTAGGAGAGTCTGCTCCCTAAATGGGGCTATATAAATTGTATTTCCTTTTTATTATTATTATTATTATTGTGCAAAACGGACCCAACCCACATTGTATCTTTTCTGAGGTAGTTTAGGAAATACCTCGCCGCTTTGTATGTTATGAATGAACTAAGTATGTTAGGTGATCAAGTATTTACCATAATTTATGTAAAACAGTGGTGTTTAAAAAGGAACTAATGAATGAAACGTATATCTGTAGCACAGTGTATTAAGTTTCACATCCGCCGCGTAAAACAATGTTCATCCCTAAAACTGGAACAAACTTGTCAAATTCGAAGCACACGCGTAACAGCGGACGATGTTGCCATATTAAACAAAGAAATAAATTTGATATTCAACTTAACTACGTCATATATAACCTAACTTTATACGAATACGGAAATGTTCATTCTCCGACCACAAATTACTATGTATACACAACTGGGGCGAATGTGAGATGGATATTAATAGTCTCGACTTTTATAAATTGGTTTCAGAGGATTTATACAACTATTGCGGATTCGCTGAAACTTTGGGCCTGAAATTTAGATTTAGAACCTTTATTGATCAGAGGTTGCCTTTTGGCTTTTCCAGTTCACTGATATTCATTTCTCACGTCGTCTTTAACAATGTGTGCTATTTAACTCTCGAACCAGCTACCCGCTAATATAAAACTCGCACCATCGTTGACGTGCTTCAAAAAGTGATTTAAAAAACTTTACATATCTGTTTAGTGACATAGCTCGTTTTTCCTAGTTTTTAATCATTTTTTTTTTCAAATTCATTCTGTTATCTAGTAGACGTTTATCCTATTTTATAGTCCATAAAGTGAGCCGAGGGTCACCTGTATCATCACAAGAATTCATGTCAGTCATAAGGGATTTCTTCAATTTTTATCGTTGATATATTGTAGTTCATTATTTTATCATTGTCTTAATTTGTTCATTGATAGCTTCCTAGCCTGTGCATATAATTCAGTTTATTTATCCGAAATATATGTTATCTGACCACATTTACCCTTTGCTCATACACTCTAAATTGAAAAGAGATGAATATATATCTTTCACCAAAGTATATTAAGGGTCCATAAGGCCTTAATTCCATAGGTACATTTGCACTTGGGATGAACGAGATGACTGTGACGTTATGTCCCGTAAATATGTCTCCTTGAAATACTGCATTGTAATGCGTTGTACAAGTCACCTGAATAAAATGTTGAAGAAAGTGCATTTTTCCACCATCACCATCAACTTCTGACTTTCGACATAACTCTTCTTTTAGCTACTATTTTCTTAGGTTGATTATACCTAGCTTTTATTTTTATTATGTATTATAATATGTAGTTCATACATTTGGTACAGTTAATTTTTTTTAATTCCGACCATGTGACTTCTATTATTTACTTTGGTCTAGTTGCTATGAAAAGATTTCCACCTTGCAATAATTCCACAAAATAGCTGTTATATAATGAAGTGTTGATATAAATAAATAAATGATTATGTAATACAACGATAATGTAATACAATGATAGTGTAACACAACGATAGTGTAAATGATGTGTAATACAATAATAACATATAAAGAGCGAATACAAAATATCCGACGGTTTCAAAATTGTGGTGAACAAACACCATTTAAGTATTCACAAGAGAGTAGGTAATGCTATAATTAGCCACATTGTATTCGCCAGCGGTATTCATTATGAGTTTTTGTTTGATAAACAAAGATAATTCATCAAAAAAGACAGGGGATAATTGATACAAAAATATATATATACGAGGAAATGTACGTAAAAGAGAGAAGTGTACGAAATTCGTCATAATGATAACAAAATAACCGTATAAAGCCGGGCCTTCATCAAAGCCGTCAGCATTTACGGGGATAATGGGACTAACTTTTTTAATCTATTCGCCATTCTTATCGCGATATTTCGCCGCTCGACAAAAATTAACTTTCCGAACAATATGGATATTGGGTGACGTTTATTAGTTCGCTTATTATGAGTATTTGTCTGCGTATGCTCGTTTTCTTTTTTCATATGGCAATCCACCCACAATAAGATAAGGAGTGACGGGGTGCCTATCGATGGAATGAGTTGACGTTTTCATTAGAGCTTTGAAGATCCTTTTTTTCATCCTGGGTGGTTGACTTTTGTTTTGATAGAGGCGCTGTCTGTGTCTCCTCATAGGATAGTGTTATTGTTAAAGCAGGAAGAAGTTATCTGGTGCGATGAACGAGGATTTTTTTAAGCTGTCGTGGATAAACTGTTTTTCCCGCCAAGAGGGCTCACCGTTATTCAACAGAAAGAAATAAACCCTCCATAATCGGGAAAAACATATAAAACCTGGCAATGAGCATATTTTCATGCCATAAATTGTTTTTTCAGATATGTATAATTTGTGAAGAGTGGCGGGACGGGGTGCCTAAAGGTGGGATGGGTTGACGTTTTCATTAGAGCTTTGAATATCCTTTTTTACGTCTTAGGTGACTTTCGTCGTCTTGAATATTGTTTTAATAAAGGCACTGTCAGTATCTTCTTACTAAATAGTGTTATTGTTAAAGCAGAAAGAAGTTATCTGGTGTAATGGGCAAGAATTTTTTAAGTTGTCGTAGAGAGACTGTTTTTCCCGCCGAGAGGGATCGCCGCCATTTGACAAAAATAAGTAAATCCTTAATAAGAGGAGCAACGTATCAGCCTGGCAATAAGAATTATATTTCCATGCCACACATCTTTATTTATTGTAATTTATTTTTAACAAACACTGTTTATTCCACTTTTTTTGTGACGGTATAACCCTACCGGTTTCAAGGCTTTCACCTCATCTTCAGGGGAGCGCAAACAAGACTAAATGCTGTTCGAACTGGTACCGATATACACGCTTCAACGGTTGGAGGCTGGGGGGTGAGGAAGGCACGGGACAATTTCGGCCAAGAGCGGAGAGATTTTGGGGAAATAACTGTTCAACAGATGTTCCGATTGGTATACTGACTTAGAAATTTCTAGGGCCTCTAATCTGTCCAATTTATTTCCGTTACCACTAATATGTAAGAATTTGGCATCATCGATAGAAAAAGTATGATTCTCACGGTGACAATGATTAGCCACCATACGCGTCACTAGGAGGGGAGCACTGTGGCGGTCGTCGCACACTCAGTCGCACACTCGGTCAATGACCGGCGATGCGACCTTCGCACTCCTTGACAATTCAAAACAAACAAGTCCGAAGTTCACACGCCGGCCACTCAACCCGTAGCTGGGAGCGGACCGCATTCCATGCCGGAGAGAGAACGCACCACGTCTGTCGCGCCAGTATCGTAAATAAATTATCACCTACATACGACATTAATCGTTTTGCTAATGCAGAAACGAGACGAAGGATATCTTGCTCGCATTCCTGCACACACGCGGAAATAGTATAAATACCTACGTTTACTAATAAAAACTCTTCTTCCGCATTGCGATCCAAAACGTGTTTTATTTATCAACAAATATCCTAAAACACGTTGATCGCCATGGGGGTCACCGGCATTGAATTGCTTTAAGGGTGCCGTGGGGGTCACCGGTGACCGGCAAGGAAGACCTACCTTAGAGTTCTTATACAGTACCAGCGGGCACGCGTACTTTGGATTTTTCTATATGCGGTGACCGGGTGTGGCCCTTCTGTATATTACTGCAACTTGGCCTGAGAATATTTCTTCTAAGTCAAAAAATATAGGCTCGCAAATGTGATGAAAAAAAACAACTTTTTTATAAAATCGTAAATGTGTTTTTATTGATATAAAAATGAAAATTTAGCAATAACGATGTTCTTTAATGAAGTGTATTACTATAATATCAGGTATCGTATCAGTATAGCTTATTCACTGTAACACTATAGGTATTGGTTTATTTTTAATGTGACACAATTCGCGACACTGCTAATAAGAGTGACATGTGTGACTAATTGAAATCGAAACTAATAACGGTCAATGTTCTAACCAAAAACAAACTAGCGCGCAGTCGCTCGCGCATGGTAGAGTGAGATAGGTGGCCGGCAAATTGGCAAGCCCGGCGCATTGCAATAAACCAATATATTGGCGCCGTAACGGACACCCGTGGCCGGCATATAAGAAAAACCAATAATCCTCGTAAAAAAATCATCAAAATAAATAAAAACCAAACTTTCTTCCATATACTATCAAGTACTACTAAAAAACAAATAATCATTTTTAACTATTTTAAGTAACTACGTGTTAAGAAAGACAAAACAATTATCTAAATGAAATTGAAGAGAAAAGCGTAGTAGAGGAAGATCAAGGAAATTACGGTTAAAACAAGTGAATAATATTTAAAAAAAGGAAATGTGTATGTAGAAGGAAAGAATTAAGAAAGACAAAACAATTATCCAAAGAAAATGTAAGAGAAAGGGGTAGTAGAGGAAGATCAAGGAAAGTACGGTTGAAACAAGTGAATAATCTTTTGAAACAGGAAATATAAAAATCAGAAAATCGTTATTTCATGCATAAGGAAGTGTTTATATGGTATGTATAGGAGGAAAGATATGTGCGTGACATTAAAAAAAATGGCACCTTGTCCTCTACGTATACACATGTGTAACTATATATGACTATGTATGTAACCAAGCTGAATAACTCATGTACATATAATTAATTTGTCAACTTATCACAAGACAAATATAGTACTCCCAATCACGCAAAAGAGCATTGTAAGCGAATGTATTTATTGAAAGTACTAAATGTGTGGAATCTAGAGAGGCGGGGTAACGTGATGGTATATACAAAAATAAAGTTTTAGAATTTCATTAATATGTTCACGAATTTCTTACCCCGTTATGTTTGTAATTTTAATTACATTTTATTTTTAACTATTATATTTTACTTACAAACAGCTACCCTGTGTCTCGTTTAAAATTTGCGGTATGCATCAGAGCCACAAACTGTCAGCTGGAAAAAGCCGCAATGTATGAAACCAAAATTATTCATCACATCCGGAAACGTTATTTGTACGAAATTTCGATATGTCCGTCACTCCATGAATACGCGTAATTAGCGCACTGCAATATTTGATCATTAATTAGCCAATTACCGCGTCATTATTTTGTTTCTCTTTTGCAAAATTCGGTTTATTTGTCGAGCATTTATCTGGATGCGGTTTAAAACTAATCCAATTCTATACACTGGGGTTTTTTCATTAACAATATATACATTCGTTTGTACTCTTTTTTTTTACACTTAACACGTTTTAATTTATAATTATTCGATAAATAATTTAGAAATATTTGTATTGTATCATATTATGCTTTCATTGTATACATTTGTAAAGTGCACAGTACAGTGGCTTTATTGTATCTTCCAACTAATCAAATAAAATATGAAAGGCTAAAACTGAAAACGAAAAATTAAACCCTTTTTTTTAATCAGTTACTAGCATACAATGTTTGGTATAGTAAAAAATGCCCGGATAATGGAATCTTGATATTGTTTGATTGCGTTGAAAGAATTACGAAATAAATATATATGTTTGAAATTAATGGAGAGCGGAGAAATGGTAGACCTAAGTAAAATTGAAAGCGGATAAATGGAGATGTTTTAAATAAGGGAAATATAAGAAGTATGAGAAACAGGAGAGCATGTATAACGATATATATGAATGGGGACGAAACGAAATCTGTGAGCAAGAATAAAAAGTAGTAGATATCTGTATTTCGTAGGTAGAGTTTAGATGGATAGAGGCCATGAAATGTATATTTTTAGTTTAGTAGTAAAATCTGATTTGGTACTTTGGTTAAATAATTTCTATGTATTAGATTTTTTAAGATATTAACATTTATAGATCCTTCTGGAGACTTAATTGAATAATTTACATATACGAGGTTTATTTGGTTACTATCCGACTTTATGCTTTGAAAAATCAATTGCTACCCTAAAACAATGAAGTCTCAGTCCCCTTTAAAATATTCCCCTTGAGTAAGAGGAACATAATAAACTGTTTAAGACGTTATGAATGTGGAGTAAGCTAATGTTCTAGGTAAAGAGAAAAAGAGCACGTTAGAGTGGTTTAGACATGTTGAATGGATGGGTGACAAAAGACCGAATTGATTGACTAGAAACCATGATAGAGGATAACCGAGAAAGTGTAATTGGACCAAATGAATGAAATTAAAAAAAAAAAGGAAAGTTAACGAATAAGAGAAACAAAAGGAAGTGTATGAAGTTAAAAAAAAGGGAAAGAAGTATATCACGATAGGAAAGATGACCGAAAAAGTGTAGTTGGACCAAATCAATAATTAAAAAAAAAGGAAAGGTAATGAATAAGAGAAACAGAAGGAACTGTTCGAAGTTTAAAAAAGTGAAAGAAGTACATCATGATGGAAAGATGACTGAGAAAGTGTAGTTGGACCAAATCAATGAAATCTTTAAAAAAGGAAAGGTAACGATTAAGTGAAACAGAAGGAACTGTATGAAGTTTAAAGAGGGGAAAGGAGTTTGTCAGATGGTATGTTTTATTTGTAAGAAACAAAATAATGTCAGAATCGTATTTCAAAAGACAGACTTCTTCCAACAGCTACCTCCAATGACAATAATACTAATAATAATAATGATTGCGAACTCAGTTATCCTCACAAATAATTGAAAGAAGAATTCGGGATACATTAATTCCCGAATTGAAGATGAAAGGACTCTTTGAAGAGGCGAGAGAGAGAGAGAGTGAGAGTGAGAGGAGGCCGTAACAAGAATCCTAATGAATCAATTACTTATTACTCGAGAGCTTTAATCCTGTCAATCCGTTTCTCAGAATTGATTATTAGATCCGATGGATACTTTATCGTGCCTTGGGAGATTAACATTTCTCCTCGACCTCCATGGAGCGTTGTCTCTCAAGATCAATGCTTCTCAAACGTTTTCTTCGTTACCCAAAACCTCAACGCCCTTTTTACCCAAATGTAGGTAAAACACTAAATACACATAAAACTATAGGTGACAAGTGCTAAGAGATTTACAAAATTAAGAAGCAAATAATATACTATGCGTATCCAGAAAGTAAGTGTACTGAGGCTCTCACGATCGGATGGCTTTTATTTTCGACATGTTGGCTACACTTCCGTGTAGCCTGACCCTTCCCCTCCGCAACGAGACCGGTTCGAGGTCAGTACGTTGAGAAGTGTCGACGCGACAACACGTTTCGTGAAAAATGTCAATCCAATCTCCCGCCAAGTGCAAAATACGCAGCGTCATCCGTTATCTCGTTTGGAAGGGAAACCTCCGGTTGAGGTTTATAATGAGGTGAAAACTGCATATGATGATAAAGCAATGAATCGTACGAGTGTGTGGTGTCGCGAGTTTGTCGGAGTCTGCCTGCTGCACGACAATGCCAGATCACACACGGCCAACACCACGAAGGAACTGCTCGCCTCGTTTAATTTGAAGCTGCACATGGGTGGAAAAAGGTTTTCAACCGACGAGGCGGTAAAGGAGGAGGTGGAGAAGTGGACGGAGGGGTTGGCGGGAAACTACTTCGAGGAAGGCATCAAAAAGTTGATACCCCGCTTCACCACCTGCATTGAGAGGAATGGCGACTATGTCGAAAAATAGCTTACATATGTACTACGGTAACCACGTATTTTTTTTGTTTAAATAAAAAAAATTGTAACCTACAAAAATTCAGTACACTTACTTTCTGGATATGCCTCGTATTTGATTTATTTTATTTTATACACGTTTAACACAATTAATAAATATCTTATAGATAAAATTCTAAAAATAATAACAGTTCAGTTCGTACCCATCAACACCCACGCTGTTATGGGGGACAAAGTAAGTCCCTATCTAGCGCGTTCCACACTATAAGATCGAAATCTTTATTTTTTTTATGAGCGCGACGTCACGTAGTGACATAGAAGGAACTGCACAAAGGTACTCCTCAGGTGGCGACACAGCTGAGTGTGAAAAAAATAGTAGTGACGACGGACTTAAGGTCCGGTGTTACGGGAGAAGAAATGTTATTTTCTCATAAAATGGCTTAAGATCTGGAGTTCAAACAGCCCAGCAAGTTATCAAAATTTCAAATGCAACTAAACTATCGCTTGAGGCTACTAGATCTGAGTAGCCAATTGGTCCGAAGATGAACCGATGTTGTAAGGTTAATTGGAGTTTTCTTCGGAAATTATAGACTCGATTTTCATCGCATAACCACAGAATATGATCTGCGTGTTGATCCAGATGGCCGCGAATATTTCAATAGGGTGAAGGGACAAAATTAAAGCTAAAGACTTTGCCATTGAAACTCCCATGGTCAGAGAGAAATTGTATAGTCCAATAGTTTTGGTGTACTCGCGAGGAGACAAGGTGCGCCCTGATGCAAGGAAAGAATTTGAATGTCTAAATATCTTATAGATAAAATATAACAACAGGAAGAAGAATGTTTTATTTGTTCATGAATTGTTTATATGTAGAGAAGGAAAAACGTGTGTGTGATATTAAAAAAAGTCTGGCATCTTGTCCTCTCTACTTATATGTAAGGTGTATATGACTAAGCTGAATAACTCGTATAGACATCATTAATTTGTCAACTTATCATAAGGCGAAAAAAGTATTTCAAATCACGCAAAATAGCATTGTAAGCGAATGTATTTATTTGAAATACTAAATAGGGCAGAATCTAGAGAGGCTTCCCAATTTTTTTCTTCACTACCGAAAACTCAACATCCTTTTACCCAAATATTGCTAAAACACTAAATGCACAGAAACGCATGTATTACAACTGAAGAGAGATCTGTAAAAGTAGGAAGCAAATAATAGGTTTTATTTTATATATGATACAAGTTTAACACAATTAAAAGTCAAATAAAATGCATAGTATACGAGAAGAAATGTCAAATAGATAAGTCTTAAAATAATAATAACAGGATGAATAAAAACTCATTTTTCCCTGTAAAGGGAAGTTTATTATTAAAGAGCTCAATCCACAATTTATACACCGAGTTATTGAAGATATCAATATTTAAAAAATCGTTCAACAAGATCATTCCGTGTGAGAGTTATGATGCTCTTAATACGAATACCTCAATTCTTAAATAGGGCACCAAAAACAATATTAATTTACGATACCATAAATAATTTTCAGGTACATTATCATAAACAACATTTTTTAAATCAACCAGAAGTTCGTTGTTTTATTGTAAGTATTTATATACAATATTTACAAACAGGTGCATAGATTGTTTTCTAACGCTTAAGGAAGGAGTAATATCCAAGCTTACCTGTTTAAAATAGTTGTGTGTAAAAAAACCTATTCCCTGCCAGAGGCATAGCAAGGTTTTTAGCGTCCATGGCATTTTTTTTTATTTGGAACCCTTTTTCTAAAATTCGTAAGTATACAATTTAATCAATAATAATGATTGGTCGTATTTAGAACATAAATGTATTATAGTGAAATGAGAAACATTAAAAACATATGCATAAAACAGGATCGTCACTGAGGTATGAGGGGCCCAGGATAGTGAGCAGTCACCTCTTAATATGAGTCAAATAACAGTAATTTTATTTAAAAAACAATGACATTGAATGATATATACGTATGCCGTTTCAACAAATAACCCAAAGAAAACCACTTGTTCCCTATTTTAAGTAAATCACCCAGTTGTGAGAAGCACTGCTTTAGACTGAGACCGGAGAGAGAAAATGGGAGATCATTACCCTTTTAAACAGTTTTTTTTAATTGCTTCTTATTGTTTATAAGTCTTGGCATACTCTTATTAAAGTATTAGATATAAAAGTATGTACGAGTATCTATCTATTTAACACTGCCATGTAAATAAATCTGGCAGATTTATTGCTTTAAAACACTTTCTTCCAATAACCAATTTTTGGTATTATAGATGAAGCACATCTGATTGAACCAGGAAGATCGTTCCAAAGTTATGCTTAATGCTATCTTATTTTTAGATGTTGAATGTTAAGATATTCAAATAGGCATATAAGTTATTTCCCTGTAGGGGTATAAAGAGAGGACAGACTCAAACTTTCCTTTCACGACATACTTCTTTCGCGTTATCCACGTCCATACAGCACCTTATGTTTCTCTTACTCCTTCCTTACCTTTATTTCTTTCAAAATATCAATAACTTTAGGTAGTATTTTGTCACCCATCCTTTACTCTTGTTCACCCTACTCAACACATCAGTGTTGAGCTCACATTCATCCTTAATAATTACATTTCTTATTCCGTCATTCATCGACACACCATATGTTATATTCTTCTCAGTACACACATTTACTCCGTATTTACTCAGCTCATTTCATTATAGTCCACGTTTCACTCGCATACATCAATGTTGACACTAATAGGCTGTTTCGAACTATCATTTTTGCAGATATTGATATTACTTGGACACACCACTATGATAATGATGAATCACAAAAAAAATCTTGACTTTTGTATTTTAATATTTTTTTTTGAGCCGTATTTCACAAGAAACTTTTAAAGTAATGTTCTCAAGTTATTATTAGATTGTGGTTATGACGTAAACGAAACAAAATCTCTACTTGGAATAATGGAAATGTCAGTGGTCTTAAGAATATTTCAAAATTTAAAGAATAAATTCTTAACTTTTTACCTTCTCACAAAAGTTATTCCAAATAAACCGATGTATAAAAAAGAGTCACATTTATTTCGAGTCTATAAATATAATTTGGAATCTTAAAGCCATCATCAAACAATATAAAATCGATTGTTTTTACATTCATATGCAATATAAGGTGTTGTCATAGTTGCGGTTCAACAGTTCATATTTAATAAATGCCATAGTGAGAACATTTTAAACAATTCAAATATTATTTGACAGCTGTCACTTCTTGATAAGACATTTTTTTAATAACAATGTATGGCATAGAAATATAATCATTATTGCCAGGTTTGTACTTTTCTCATATTACTGTGAGAGTTTACTTCTTTCTGTGGAATAGCGGTGAGCCTTCTTGGCGGGAAAACAACCACCTTACTTACGACAACTTCAAAAATTCTTGCACATCGCACCAGATAACTTCTTCTTGCTTTGACAATAACACCATCATGTGAGGAGACACAGACAGCGCCTCTATTAGAACAAAAGCCAACCACCCAAGACGAAAAAAAGGATATTTAAAGCTCTAATGAAAACGTCAACCCATCCCACCGATAGGCACCCACACCCACCCAGCCACTCCTCACAAATTATTTTCTTGTGGGTAGATTACCACTTGAAAATAAAAACGAGGAACGCAGACAAATACTCATAATAAGCGAACTAATAAACGTCACCCAATATCCATATTGTTACCGTGTTATATCAAACCCGTGTAATAATAAAACATAGTCGGCGCCTTTAAGCAAACAATTATTAACCACCCAACATGAGAAAAAAGGGTTTTCTAAGCTCAAATGAAAATCTCACCTTGTCCCGATGATTGCCATTCGTTATTTTATGTCTTATAATCAGGAGTAAAAGGCTGACTATTATTGTGACAGGGTGACGTTTACGTTAAATCTTTGAAGATACTTTTTTTCGTGTTAATTGGTTGATTTCTGTTTTTATAGAGGCGCCGCCGTCTGTGTCTTCTTATTGCATTGCTAAAGCGGGGAGAAGTTATCTGGTGCGATGGGCAAAAAAAATGTAGTTCTCGTGGAGAGGTCGTTTTTTCTGCCGAGAGGGCTCGCCGCCATTCCAGAGAAAGACGTTATGGGAGACAATGGGTGAAACAGTGAAAATCTTCCGTAATGGGAGAAAAATACGAATCTTGCAATGTAGATTATTTATCTATGCTATAAAATTATTTTAATTGAAAAAATATTAAATAAATAAATATTATGTTTATTGATAGCAACATAGTATGTACACATATAAATACATTCCGAAATCGCACATATATCTTAATATAAATAGCAAAAAATACATTTAAAGAAGAAGCTATCAAAAGGTCTGGGCTCATCTTATAACATCCCACGGTCGTGATACACCCCACCAATATAAGGCGAGCCCGGCCACGACGACATCAGATGTTTTTCAACAAAAAAGTAATAAATGGCCGAAAATAAACTACACTCACAAATACCATCTCAGTTTCACTGTCAGCGAAAAAAGAGAAAAGCTTATTGGAGTTCAAATTTTATCAAAATACTCGTATAATAAAATCTCAAATAGAAAATTATGTTCATACATACAAACTATATACACTATATTACAATGCGAAAAATGAAAATAAATAAACCGTTAGATAAAAATTAATGAGAAGAGAACGCATACACACTTTTTGATATGATTATAAGACATAAATAACAAGGGCAAACAATGTATTTATTAAAAAGAGATGACTTTATTGTTGACAAGAAAAATAAAAAAACTTAAACTATTGTAGAAAGCGTTTTATAATAATTGAGAATGCTTGATTCTTCTTACATTTATAATACGAGTATCAACACTCAATTGTTAAATTTACATATCACTCTTACTCATTTTATACTGCTGATATCTCAATAAATTTATTTGGTTGTAAATAGTTAGTAAAAAGTTATCTGTCAATAAGATATATATTATCTGATCCAAGTTTCATTTAATTCAAATTTTACATTGTTTAAAATATCCAGTTTCACTCCAGAAATATATTTAATTCATAGTTTTTTTTTTGTTCTTGGAAGACAAAGTGTTCATTTAAAGCGTAGGTTCCCAAAATGGGCCCACCGGTCCCCCTAGGGATACTAGAGGGAACTGAGCGGGCCATGCTGGCCCTGGGGGAAGTAGGGGGGCTACTTACGTATTTTAATTATTTTAATGAATACCTTTTATTTTAATAAACACCTTTATAATTTCTTTTCTAAATTGTTTTATTTCCAAAATACCTTTTTGAAGTTAAAAAAATACTCTCATAGCTGCATAATTTTTTTGCTGAAATTTTATTGCAAATAACAAACTGCAAAACAATAACAAATTGGTGGCAGTGCATCAGGTTCGTCCTTCTCATAAGGATTATTTAATAAATACTTCAACAATTTAAGTATCAGCGTATCTTATTTATAACACTATAGATATGTACATAAAAAATGTTCACTACATTTTGGTTTTATTTAATTTAAAAAAAGGGGGGGCTTGTGTAATTTTTTTACTGAAAAAGGCGTAGTGGGTCAAATAAGTAAGTATAAAAGACTTATTATATATAGGAACAAAATGATAAAATTGCTGCAAAAAGAGTTGCATGCGCTATTTTAATATATAAAATTTTATAAAATCACGTCAAGCAAGCAGCGAAGTTCGAGAGAAGCAACAACTCGACGACAATATAAAACAGCGTCAAGGCAAGCACCACAACGTCTAATAAAAAAATATTCCCATCATTATGTATAGGTTATTATTACAAATTTATTAAACTCGATGTATTCATTTCACCAAATTCACTTTGACATAATTTATTTGTATATTTATAAATCGAAAATTTTACAATATACTTATTATTTTTGTTTTAAGCATAAATAATATATTTTCTCTCCCAATTTTTTTATATGACAAAAAAGTTTCATATGAAATATCTCTCAAGTTTTAGCAAGATAAGAATTATATATAGGTTTTGTCGAAGTCAAAAGTTAATCAAAACTTTTTTATAACTTCCTATGCTGAAATATAATAAAACAGTTTGCTTTGATATCACTAGTAAATTTGGTTTGAATGGTTTTTACTGATTTCGTTTAATATAATATTCACGTACAACAACCGAGTTGAATATTTAAGAAAATATTTTACTATACTTGTAAGTCATAATTAAAGAAATAACAAAAATAAAAAAGCCATCGCATTATATAATTAAAAGAATTGCAATAAAATTTCAACTGTCAAATATCAATTTACTAAGGGCTACATTGTACAAATAAATACTATGTTTGCCATCACGCCGTTACCCTGTCGGGGTAAGCAAAGAGGAGAAGCGTCATACTTTCGTATCAAGACACATATGTGGCTTATTTTACATCGATATACCTTCTCATGCAGCTCTTACAGCTTCCTTGACTTTTTACATTTCCTTCTTTCAAATTTTGTTTATTTGATCAAACCATACTTTCCTTGGTCTTCCTCTTTTTTGTCTTCCTCTCAAATTTGCAATGTATATTTGTTTTGTTAGTATTTCTTCATTCATTCATTCTACATGTCTAAACCATCTCAGAATTCTCTTCCTCATCCTACTTACTACATCAGCCTTAAGTTCACGTTCATTCCTATTTACTTCATTCTGTTTTAGTAATACATTGTTACGGCGTGTATTTTTCTCAAAGCATACATTTCTGCAGCATTTATTCGACTCCTTTCAGTCTTTTTTCAATTTCATATTTTATTCTTATACTCAAAGTTGATACTAGAATACTGTTGCGAAATAACATCTTAGAACAAACAACTGCTGAAAATATTGAAGTATGTTTTTATCAAACACTGTTTATTTCACTTTTTATATAACGGTATAACCCTACCGGTTTCAAGGTTTTCCCCTCATCATCAGGGGAGCACAAATAAGACCTGGTGATGAGGTGAAAACCTTGAAACCGGTAAGGTTATACCGTTATAAAAAAGTGGGATAAACAGTGTTTGATAAAAAACACAGTACAATGTCTTTAAACCTCCACAATATTAATACCTTAACTATAAATAATATGTGGAAAATATTCTTTATTTCATCAAAACAAAAATCGACAGAATTTTTTTTATTCTAGATCATTATACATATTTTTAGCAAAGTTATCCCAGAATAGTTGTGTTTTTCATTTCTTTAGACAATTTTTGGATTTAGTGGCTCAGAGTCGATTATTTATTGTAATAGTTTTCTTGAGTTATAGATGTTTTCCACAAAAGGTCGACCGAGTATCGTGTCTTATTGTGGAAATTGCCTCAATCGTTATGAATCTTCGCCGTGAGGCTTTTTTTTTTATTTGCGAGAGATATTTCAAAAATTGAAAATAGTCGATGTTTGTCTAAAAAAAGTCTAAGAAAAAGTGAAGATTTTATTTTAACCATCGTCAACCCTTCATTGGATGAAAAGGGAATATATTGTTCTGGTTTTGAGACCATACAGAAAACTATTTAAAAAAATGTATTTCAATATAATGTAAAAAAAAAAACTTGTAATATCACGACTTTGACAGGGGAAAAGCGAGGGGTAGGGAGCTATTGAGAGTCTCCACATATCATAGATACGTGAGTGAATAACTGATACGAACGTTGAGTGTATGATGAGAAGTTGCTGGATACGATTTGAATATGGTTGTTGAATTATGATACGATTAAGGAATGTTTCCACTTACTCACAGGCTTTGCCTATGAAGTGATTCTCTATAACCGTTAAATTTACGGTGTTTTAGCATTGTTGTAGTTATTCTTCTTAAAAGTACTTTAATGTGATTTCTACTATCGCTGCCATTCTTTTAATATATCTTTCAACTTGGCCATATTACCCTTCCGAGGAAGAAGAGGGCAGAGTACCAGACTTGCCTAATTCAATACACACTTTTCACTCTTTCTACATCCATAAACCTTCTAATACAATTTATGCGAATTGTCTACATAACATTTTTTTTAAATATCATTCACTTAATCCAATCATACTCGTACTTTTCCTGGGCTTCCTCTTCTCCCAATTTCACTCACATTTGCACTTTATAATATTTTACTATTCTTTTTTTTATTTATTTATTTTACATGCCCTTACCTTCTCAGAATGCTCTTCTTCATCTTACTCAATACATCAACCAAATTTACATTCACCCCTAATCACTGAATTCCGTATTGTATCATACATAACCCTGTATATTCTTCTAAGTGCACACATTTCTAAATTTATTTAGCTTTCCACGTCAACATTTCACTCCAATATATTCTTATTTTAGGCCTGTTGGCCTGTTATGATCCTGCGTCATCGTTTCCCTCTTGTGACGTCGACTGCTAGCTGTCTTTCCATCTTTTGGGAGGTCGTTCTGGAGGTCTGCTTGCTTGGGGGATACTGTCCCTGGTCATTCTTACGGCTCTTGGTTACGCCATTCTGGATACATGTTCGTTCCAGAACCTTCTTCTCTGTCGTTGCCATCTGACAATGTCTTGTACTCTATCACGAAGGGTTTTGCCAGCGATACTCTTGAGTACCTTCATTTCACTGGTTTGAAGGAGATTTTTGGTTCTGACAGTGTCGGCTCTGGACTCTATGCTGTATGTCATTATGGGGCGGACACAGGTCTTGTATATCCTCACAGGTCTTGTATACTCTTTGCTTTGGATGTTCATATAAAATAATTTTATGGAGAATCATCTTAGATATATTGATACGGTCCAGTTTGAGTATATATGTTTCAGTGCCTCATTGACTTTCTTTCATATCGCTACACGCCGTTTGATATTACATTTCTATAGCATATGTATTTAGCTCCCTTCCGTTTTTTCCCACGTTCACATGTCACTGCCATACATCGAAATATGTTTAAAAATACTGTTCTAGAATGTCATCTTAGAAGTTTTTGATATTCGAACCCTTTTTATTTAGCTTTAACAGACAAATTGACAACCTTTTAGAAGACACGTCTATAAAGACAGTCAGTCATTAAAGGGTTGATCCAAGAAAGCTGATGCTCTACGAACGTGGCACGCGATTACCGTCTTTATTTGCGTATATTGTCGCTAATAGTAATAACGATAAATTGTAATAATAACCGCAGAGTAATGTCGACTTTTATTGAGGTTGACAGCGACGGTATTATGACGGCTGCTATAATGTCCCGAGTTATAGTGACTTTTATGCGTCGTAGACTTTGATGTACGAGGGAAAAAATTATGTCCCCCTTTCTAGAATCGGGAATGGCCGTATAAAATTTTTATATTATATTTTTATATTTTGTTTTATTGAACCACTTTCGACTAAAGCAGCTCGCACGTGTCCATTCGAAATGCTGCAAATGACATGAAAAGTCGGAACAGTTGGACATCATGTCCTCAGGTTTATTTTCTGTGTTTGGGAAAGCTAAGATAATAGTCCACAACATTATTCTAGTACCAACTTTAATGTATGTAAGAGAAACGTAGACGTGGAAAAATACTGAAAGGAGGCAAATGAATGCTGTAGAAATAATGCGTGCACAAGAAGATGTGATAATGCGTGCACAAAATATGCAAATGCGGGCAAGTATCTAATCTATGGCTAGCAGCCACCACATTTCTGTCATTAGACTCAATTTATATACCCATTGTAATTTTTTTTAGTCAATCGCTATTTATTCCACTTTATATAACGGTATAACCTTAAGTATAACCTGAAGTGTATAATAACGGTATAACCTTAAGTGATAACCAGACTATAAATCTTTAAAAAAAATCTCTGTACAGCGGGATTTGAACCCGCAACCTCCGAATTGGGAGACAAGCGTCTTACCAACTAGACCACGGAGGTCGTTTATTTCACTTTATATAGGGTTATACCGTTATATAAAGGGGAATAAACAGTGTTTGACTAAAACAAATTACAATGTCTTGAAATCTCCAGTGTTAATGGCTTAACTATAAATCAAATATATCCCTATATGTGTATGTATTTTGTTATATTTTTATTCTACCAATAATAGTGGATTCGATCCCCGAGTAAGAGTGTCCTTGAGGGGAGTTTGTTGTTTAATCTACCAATAATAATGACTTCGATTCCCGAGTTAGAGCGCCCTTAAGGGGTTATCTAAACGGTAGTGTATAAGTTGTCCTTTTATTGTTATTATTATGTAACAGTAACATATTTTCCTTAGCAAGACATAACGAATGCTCTGTCTTTATTTACAGGAGAGCTGCCAGAACTACATCCGCATCCTGGTGACGCCGACTCCGGGCAGGCTTCTGGTGTGCGGCACCAACGCCTTCCGACCCGCCTGCCGGCAGTACTCCGTGCGTAGCGAGGGGTACACGCTCGAATGGGAGAAGCCAGGCCAGGCCATGTGCCCCTATGATCCCATGCACAACTCAACCGCCGTCTACGCAGGTAACCTATATCATGTTATGTCACAACACCACTTGCAATCTTGCCTATCCACTTCTCTAAGGTTATAATGCTTCTGGTGCACTTTCCCTACCACGTCTCTGAGTTTATAATACCTATGGGGAATTTTGCCTAACCACATATGTGAGTTTATAATGTCTCTATGGAATTCGCCTAATCGTATCTCTAAGATAATAATGCCTCTGGTGAACTTGCCTTACCAAATCTCGGAATTTACAATGCCTCAGGTGAACGTACCAAACCACATATCTGTATTTATAATAAATATATCTCATGAACTTGCCTAGCCACGTCTCTTGAGTTTATAATGCCAACCCATATTACTCGTAATATCAACTCGTAAATAAAAAGCAAACCCATTTAATTGGTTGAATTAATCCCGAAAAGAACGTATTTTCTTTACTCTTGTAAGAAGTCAGTCTATGGAGGTCCATATAATACCCATGGACTCATTGCCCAGCCAGTGAAGTCTTGTTACGCAAACAATTTATAAATATTAGTCGTAGCTACATATTTGTGGAGTAAAATATTTTGCCTCATAGACCTACAATAGGCAATCCCTCGTCATCGAGTATGATTAACAGTCATCCTGTGGATAAAAGACGCCTGTGTTTGAATTGGTTTATTTTGAATAAGCTGTTGCACTTCAGCAAGCACACAATCGTAACTGATCAAACCTAAAGTTCCGATAGCAAAGAGACCAAAGTTCCAACACGATTGGCAGGTTAAATCTGCTAAAGTATTTTGTTAAGCAGAACTTTTTTATATTGTGCTATAATAATTTATGAAAAGTAACACATAAGCTACAGAAAAACGGTCTTAGAGTAATAGAAATCCGCCAGGAATCGAACCTGAGGCGCTCGCTTACGAACTGTTGAAATATGAAGAGACAATCTTATTTTATGTTATGAGGTTATTCATTTTTCTTCTGTCTAACATGGTTGCAAGACTCGTGTAGTCGTAATAGGTAGAAATGTTAAATTTACATGATATTGAAATAAACAAGACAGTATGATAATAAACAAGACATAATAAACACACAATATGATAATAAACAAGACATAATAAACACACAATATGATAATAAACAAGACATAATAAACACACAACATTTAAATAAATACCGATTTTTTAAATATGTAATAGGTATAAATGTTAAATTTATCATTTGAATAAATACCGATTTATGAAATATTTAATAGGTAGAAATGTTAAATTTATCATTTGAATAAATACCGATTTATGAAATATTTAATAGGTAGAAATGTTAAATTTATCATTTGAATAAATACCGATTTATGAAATATTTAATAGGTAGAAATGTTAAATTTATCATTTGAATAAATACTGATTTATGAAATATTTAATAGGTAGAAATGTTAAATTTATCATTTGAATAAATACCGATTTATGAAATATGTGAATGTAATATAATTAAATATTTTCAGATGGTGAACTTTACATGGGAACTGTGGCTGACTTCAGTGGCATGGATCCCATAATTTACAGAGAACCCTTACAAACTGAGCAGTATGACTCAACGAGTTTAAATGGTAAGTTTCATTTTATTTATTTTCTGTGTATTACATATATCATGAAAAACATACTCCCAATAAATGTCCTCTTGCGAAGTGACGGAGGGCAGAACGAGGCACGTTGGGCAGCGCAAGAGATAAGGACCTACTGCGTGAGATGCTTAAAAACATTAAAGTTCAGCACAACTTGCAGCAAACGGCAGCAGATAGAACCAAATGCAGGGGAACCGGTAGGGTTATACCGTCATAAAAAAGTGGAATAAACAGTGTTTGTTAAAAATAAATTACAATGCAGTGGAACTGTTGCTAGTTATCAAGAACCCAAAATGGAAAGAAGATATAGACAAGCTGCAAGTACTGAAGCTCCTTGCCCTATGTGCAACAGGATATGCCTATCAAAAATTGGCTTACATTGTCATCTCATGTCAGGTGACACCAACTTCAGGTACTCTGATCTGGGGATCTTTGTATTGTATCCATGCTTACTCGTATTACACTTCATACGTACTATGGACAATACTAGAGATTTTATTAGACGGATAAGTTGTTTTTTTAAATTGGCAATCTACACAAAGGATGATTTGTGCCACCAAATTAATGTCATAATGCAATTAAATGAGTCAATATAATAAAACCAATTAAAAAAAAATACTAGTATTTCAACTGGTTAAGCATAAAAAATTACTAGTATTTCAACTGGTTAAGCTTAAAAAATTACTAGTATTTCAACTGGTTTAGCTTAAAAAATTACTAGTATTTCAACTGGTTTAGCTTAAAAAATTACTAGTATTTCAACTGGTTAAGCTTAAAAAATTACTAGTATTTCAACTGGTTAAGCTTAAAAAATTACTAGTATTTCAACTGGTTAAGCTTAAAAATTTACTAGTGTTTAAACTGGTTAAGCTTAAAAATTACTAGTATTTCAACTGGTTAAGCTTAAAAATTTACTAGTATTTCAACTGGTTAAGCTTAAAAAAATACTAGTATTTCAACTGGTTAAGCTTAAAAAATTTAACACTCGATCTATGTTACAAGTGGAAAGTTCCTCAAAGAAAGAAGAAACGCAACATTTATTGGATGCGGCTAAGATACGACTTTTAGTAAATCAAATATGTCTCGTAAAGGACAACCGAAAAGTACATGGTCTATAGTTTCATCATCCAGAACACACTCGCAGCAGGGATTCTCCACAATGCACATTCTGTAAAAATGACTAGCCACCACGCAATGTCCCGTCCGCAAACGACACATGACAGACACTGATTATATTAAACCATGGTTTCAAAGGGATAGTTTGTTGGATTGATTTATATCTAGAGCCCTTATATACACAAATCATATGCCAATCTAACGCCCATTGGTGCCAAGTATCATGTTTAATTATATTCGAAAAATCAGCCACTTGCTGTGAAAAATCAGATAGGGGACAATCGGCAGAACTTGCTCGTCACGGGTTATGGGCATTTAATTTGCAAATACTCGTACATAAATGCTCGTATCGAAAACATTTTTAATATATCAACAATATTAATTTATGTAGATAATTTAGAAAAACATTTTTTTTAATTGGTAGGTCCTACAATTTGAGTTGTTCGCTTGAGATTTCTTTTTTGGGGACATCACTTCCATGATATGAATTTATTTATTGTTCTTAATTCATTTATTATATAATATTTACACGATATTGAAATAAACAAGAAAGTATGATAATAAACAAGACATAATAAACACACAATATGATAATAAATAAAACAATGCAATATCAAGCAGCCACTTTCAAATAATGTGGATCTTGGTTTGTTTTTCCTCATTTGTCGTGACTCTTATAGGTAGATATTATTGAAGCAATATGCGTATGAAAAACAGGTTGATTTATACCGATTGTTGATTATTCTTTAATCCTTTCGTAAAAATTCTTATTTACTTGATAAGCTGTGAAACCTAGTTTAAAATAACTACCACATGAATCAACCCTTAGCGTATTGTATCAATTAAAATATATAACAACGTCTCCTCCCAAAAGTTTATTTAAGAAATTAGAAATGATCGAGTATATGTTTCTGTTGATGATTTAAAACAACGCCATTTACATTATTGATTTCCGACAGGTGTACTATATTATACGAGTATATCCCGGCAGGTGCATTATATATCCCGACAGGTGGTATCCAAGCATTATATATCCCGACGGGTTTTAATTACTTATACAAACTTTTTTTTTATTTCCTACAGCTCCCGACTTTGTAAGCTCGATGACACAAGGTGACTTCGTATATTTCTTCTTACGTGAAACGGCTGTGGAGTACATCAATTGCGGAAAGGTAAGAGACTTTTAAAATGTTGTAATCATGATCAAGAATTTAATGTGAAATATTGCTTTAAGGTAAAGCAAGGATGTGTTAGGTCACATTGATTATCATGGATCTGTAAAAATCACAGAAAACTTATCATGGAAAGTTGAACTAAAAAAAAAACTTTGTAGATCTTCCGATATGTGATAGAAAGTTATTTGGATTTAAGTGTGGTGTAATGTATGTGTGTAGTCTTCATATACAATCATAAATTTCGATAAAACTCCACAAAAAGGGATGTCTTCAAGTGAATCTAATGCTGCACACACCACACATATCTCTTACACTGAGAGGCAGATCATACCACGCCATAGAACCTGCAGCATCTGTCGCGTATCGTAATATCTCGTCCTATTGTTCCGATTCGGAATAATCAATCAAGAACTTTGAGGTCGAATTCGCTGAAAACGAAATCGACCTTAAAGTTCTACTCGGGTCCTAATGAACATCTCTCAAACATGATCCGAAAGATACAATGGAAACATCCCATTAAGGGGTCTTAAGGGACCTATCGTAATGTATTGGATTAAAACAAGACAGCGAAGAAATATCTACATTCTATCAACCCTTTTTGGAGTGTTAAACAATCCAAGCTGGCCTCAACATCTGCTTCTTGATGTTACATAGATAATTCATATTTACATAGATTCGTGTATGAAGGTCAATGAGTGGCGTGCACAGTCTGTCCAATGGTAAAGGTGATTGATTTTATTTTCGCGTAACCACCAGCGCCATCTGTGGATGAATAAATGAGTTAACTAACGACACATTACGACTATCTTCCGTAAAAGTTTCATCGCTGGTTCATTCGTAATGACGTAACAATTGACAGTACCTTCTGAGTCTCGACCGAAAAAGGAACAATGGAGCAACATGACAACATTAAATTTTGTTTTAAATTGGGTAAAAGTGCCACAGAAACTTTTGAAATTATTCAAACTGTTTATGGTTGTGAAGCAATGAGTCATATGAATGTGTATATTATACATATGTGTGTACCAATGTATAGTATGTGTGTATATGTATATATTTTTTTTTTGAAATGTAACAATTTTTGTATTTTTTAATGTAATTGGGCTAAGCCTGTATTGAGAAAATGAATGAATAATTGGGCTAACCCTGTATTGAGAAAATGAATGAATAATTGGGCTAAGCCTGTATTGAGAAAATGAATTAATAATTGGGCTAACCCTGTATTGAGAAAATGAATGAATAATTGGGCTAAGCCTGTATTGAGAAAATGAATTAATAATTGGGCTAACCCTGTATTGAGAAAATGAATGAATAATTGGGCTAAGCCTGTATTGAGAAAATGAATTAATAATTGGGCTAAGCCTATATTGAGAAAATGAATTAATAATTGGGCTAACCATGTATTGAGAAAATGAACGAATAAATAAGAAATCTGATGAATTTATCTAATATTAAATATGAATGTATTTCAATATTAATCATTCTTATTTTTATTTAACCTTATTTCAAATCTTCTTTACATTGTGTTTATTTCGTTTTGTATCCTTTACTCGTTTAGATTATTTTTTTATGAGAAGAATATATAATATTATATCCTCGTATCGGTTTATTTTGTGTACAATTTGTATACGGATTTTAGTTTTTTTTTTGCCCACTCATGGCCGTGAGTTTCTCGAGATTTGTCCCGACTCTTGACATTTTCCCGGTCGCACAGTATCGCTAAAAAGAAAAATGGCGCATTCCTAAAAACGTTTCATTAAATTCTCGTTTGTCTCGGAGTTAAAATAAATCTCATCCATTATTTCGTTCCTCTCGTCCTCTTCCTCACATCGTATGCAGACGAGACGTTAATTTATCCGATATCGATGCTAAGACTGTTTTTTTTTTATTGATAATAAAATTCTTTGAATTTGTGATCAAATACTCTTGAAATTCTATTAAGTAAGCTATTTTATTCTCTATTTGTATATATTTATTTTTTGCAACATTTAGACAGAATTCACATGTGACACAAAGTTCTTTTTCATTATTTATTTAACAATTTTATGAAATCGTGTTTTTGCTGGATTTATTATTACTTTCCTTTTTTTCTTCCATAGTATTCAACCAGTGTTTGTTTCATAATTAATATCGATATCTATGACCATGTAAAATCTACTCTAGGTGAAAATATATTGGTCTTACATAATATTTGATCCGTAAAAATTGTACTTTTTGTGATTAATATCTACTCTTTGCAAAAAGTCAGATCTTGTAGTAATATCTAATCATTGTAGTTCTAGTACATAACATTCGGTTCTTTAAAAACATTTATTACATTATCTAATACATACTGCAAAGAAAATCAATGGCAAAATTTTTTAATTATATTTTTCAACAGGCTTTCTTAGGCATTATATCGGTCCTGTCGCCTCTTGTCTTCCACTAATCTGCCCTCGTTCTACTTACTCGTTATTTTCCTGCTTTTCAATAATAAAAATTATTTTTAGTCATCCACTCTTGTAAGAGTTTTTTCCCTTAGAAAAATAATGCTTACTCATCGCCTCCCTTAAGAGATACTATGCGAATGACGAAAACATTTTCAAATTTTCCTCGTGAATTTTCATATTTCAGCCTCTTGCAAATTTTCTTTTTTTTTGTGTGCCTGAAAAAAGCTGATGTTTGATAGTTGACGTCTAAAGGTCACTTTTAATATTTACTAGCTCGGAGCCACTCAACTTTTTTGGGCTTATCCTTTTTTTTTTATATTCGTTTTTTTTTCAGGGATAGACTCAAATTTTGGAGATGAATTATTCCGATAAAAACAAATGTTTAAAGTTGATTTTTTTACTATTTGTATATTTTATTCAAGCGAATAATCTACCTATAGAAGGTACGGGATTTTCGGAGAGACTTAGAAAAACTTAACACTGCCAAGTGAATAAATTCTGAAAGAGGGAAGAGTGAAAAGCCTTTATAATTGGAGGATATGTATAAAGAGGTGTGTGGACGTGAAATGTGTATTATATCTGCCTACTACAACAAAGATACTACCTTGATCAAAAAGTTTTAGGACTGGCCACCGTGTGGCGCTGTAAGTCACCCGATTGGAATTTTTTTTTTAGGTTACCACATCTATCATTGACACACATTTCAGTGTCATAGCTTGACATTTGTAAAAGTTACGCTGTACTGAGTACATCTACCTTTGTGCGTGTTTTCGATTTTTTGGATGTGGATGATGAAATTTTTGTCATTATTTTATTTTGGTTTCGTCTTCTAATTCATTATTTCTTTTATCTCAATTTCACGTGAAATTATTAAAGCATCCTTTTTCTTCAAGTGTTTATATAAAAAATCAATAACTTCGAGTTTAATATGTAGCATTAAGGTATAAATACCACAAAAAAACATTTATCATGTTATAATTGTAATTATATTTGAAATGTATTAATTTTATTTGAATAAAAGATCGTGAAACCTTAATTTCAATACAATAACAAAGATTAAAAAAATATTCAATAAGACAATATCAGTTAATTTAATGACACGAAAAATTCCAACGATACATTCGCGGAAATTTATTTATTAAAATAATAAACGACACTTAACATAAGTGTCCTTTGCGTAATACAGTAAACTTAAAATTAAAACATTACGTATCAAAATCCTCCAAAAAAATAATAAAATTTCGAGATGCGCAGGCCTTTTTAGCGTCTAGTGTTCGGGGGTATAAGGATACCTGTGACTTCGGTCATATCTATTATTTTATAAAAAGGAAAAAACATGCCGGTATGCTCCGATCGTCTCACTTTGGTGTGCCATCGAATCCAGTACAGCGGTGTGGCCGGTGAGTTTGCTGGTGTGCAACGACTCACTTACTTAAAGAGAAGAAAAGATAGAAAGAAACCCATGGTACAACTTTGCTTTCCAACTGAATTGACATTTGAATGGCGAGGGGATCCTCGACTAGAAGGTCCAGCAACGGCGACTACAATTTATGATGTATATGTATTTCAAGATATAATTCTTAAACATACCAATGCACAAAAACAGTAAACGACAATACAAAACTCAAATGAATAGAACAAAAAATGAGAATATAAGACAAATTACTAATAGAAAATGTATTTAGATTAAAAAGAGTAATATTATATAACAGTCCCCAGTCAAGGCCTTAGATTGAGGGAATGCTGGAGAAGCACCCTCTTGAAGTCAACAACATCTTCAGGCGGAATGGAGCCTCAGTATAAGGGATAGAAACACACGTAACGGTGATAAACGTAATTAGTAGAATAAAGAAATATTTTTTTATTACTCTATGAACCGATTTATGTTCTAATTAGAAACCGAAAAAAAAAACATTTTTATTACTTTTTGGATCTTTAGCTACTACTCGTAAACAAAAATAATAAAAACCTCTTGATTTTTCAGTCACCAACACTTAAATCGCGCTAAGAACTCTCTCTCTAAATCTACACTACACAAAGGCTTTTAGATGTTTCACTGGAGGACGTCTCTAGAGGGCCTCTTAATTTATTTTCTCCTTAATAGTTTTACTTACCGTTACTTTGTACGTTTACTTTACTATAATGTCTCTTGTGACTCTGTAACTTACGCCAGAGCCTCTCAAACTTTGTTTAACTACTATTTCCGAATGACAGTTTAATTTAACAAGCCTTCACTTTAACTGAATATTTAAGTGACGTTTATGTTGATGGAGGACGAAGAATAAATATGGCGTTTCTATTAACTAAGTTTGATATATTCAAATACTGTATTTGAATATTATTGTTGTATAACGAGTGTAATATATTGTATATGAAATGAGTATTATTAATATTTATATTATTTATAAATTTTTATTCATTAGATATGATTTTTGCCCCGTATTTTGCCCGCAATCTTTCAATAAAATATATACATAAGTTGGCATATCGTCATGTTTAATATGTCTACCAATTCGGGTGTTGCGGGCTCGATACCCGTTAGAACCTGGAATTTTCAAAAAGATTTCAGTCTGGTTTTCACTGAAGGTCTCTTTAACATCTTTTTGATTAATTAGAAGAAATTGCCACATGGTAATAAGCCCACTAGGTTGTATTTTATACAATGAAAGTTATTTGTGATCAGTTCAAAAGATTATGTACGATGTCCCAAAAAAATCTATACACACTTTATGGAACAAAACTGATAAAGTTTATGGAACAAAACTGGTAACTTGAGAGCAGCTGTTGAAATTGGATGTGCCGAAATACCAAAATAAATCAGTTATCAGCAGTACATGGGGCATTACGGCGATAACCTAAAAAATATTATTACGATAACCAAAAAATTATATTTGTGATAACCAAAAAAAATCTGCGTCTGTCTTATTTAATTTGGAATTTTAATCTTAGATATGCCTTAATAAATGCTGAATTTATAATCATTCAAAGTCTTTATACATTTTCGGTATATCCAGTATCAACTCAATGAAAGTCGTTCGGATTCAATTTGAAATATTGTTTTAACACAATTTCAATAAGTTATTTGAGATAAATTTAAAAGATTATATCAACACAATGAAAGTCGTTTGACAACAATTTGAAATATTGTTTTAACACAATTATAGTTGTTTGAGATCAATTTAAAAGATTATATCAACACAATGAAAATCGCTTGGGAACAATTTGAAAACACTCGCGTGAAGCTGTACGAATAGTATGATATAATGTATTTGTAGTAAACCTGTTATTGGTTGCACTTTATTATATAATTGTAACTCAGTTCATGAAATTATATATATAAAATTAATAAACATACTTCATATCTCAGTCACTAAAAAATCTTCTTTGAGCTAATCAATATTCTCGAATTATTTTAAACGATTCAACAAGTACAGTTACCTTCATCTACGCGATTTTAATTTACGTGAATTCACTTTGATACGGTTTATTCTGTTTTGAACTAAAAGGACGGAAAATGACAGCCAAGCAGCATACTCAGAATAGATTATTTTAGCTAATAAAACCGACAATTAAAACAGCTCCAGCGGTAAGTGCGATAACAGTTACAATTAAAGATTCATTCTGCTAGAGGGAGGTTGAATAGTTCAGCAAATTGTTCTGGTTTTTTTTTCCTATAAATAAATCATATAGCTCTTCCCGTTCTCTCTTTCGTATAAATAAATCATATAGCACTTCCCGTTCTCTGTTTCGTATAAATAAATCATATATGATAGTTATCAGTAATCACTGTACAAATCGGATTTGAATTAACAAACTTCATACTTGGCTACCGATATTTAAATAATAGAATGTATAAAATCTATATCGACTACCTATGTACTCAAATATCGACTAACATCTTAGCTAATAAATTACTACGCTTCTTTTAAGAACGCCATCATGCTCAACCTCTCGATTTCCAGTCACTTGAACATCAAGGGCTCTCTCTCTCTCTCTGTCTCTCCGTAGGATTTATAAATATCAAGCGGCAGTTTCAAAACTCACGTCGCTTTTTAAATGTTCCTCAATAGACGTTAGATTTTATTTGGATTCAAATCGATGTTGCCGTTACACGCCGATATGATACCCCTCGCTCCTCTTCACACCACTTCCTCTACTATTGCCAGGCCACAAGGGAGCTGTTTGCAAAATGGCTGCTACAGTTTGAAAATGGAACGCTCCTGAATGCGTTGTTTCCCGCCTTGCAATGGCGTCACTTCTCTGATACTGTACATTAAGGTATTATTCTCAAAAATTAATATTGGTCTTCTCAAAGGAATCTTAGATATCTGTATGAAAGTCTCTTTGCTTCAGGGATCGCCAATAAGGATTTCTAACTGTAATGTTAAATGAACTTCGTTTTAAACTAACCTTCTCTATCTTAATACGAGTATAAGACCTGAATTCACAGTCCGAACTTAATACTTAATCTTATCTATTTTTCTCATTAAAGAGTTTAGTATTGAAAGTTAAATTTCGTACAAATTTGTTGTAGCTTCCGTAAATAAGGGTTTAATTACCTCACTTTAAAGTTTGGAGCGTATGAGGTCTGACTCTAAATATAAATCACGAAATTTTAAGGGTGGAAGTTAGTTTTTAGGCCAGACTATGAATTTGGGCCTAAGTAATTGAGCTTCAAAGAGGAAAAGCTGACAAATCGGAAATTTGAATATAATCGCTTTTCAGTTTTTTTATTAAAAAACTATTTGTTCGTTAATGCATGGTGTACATGGAAAATAACTGTTTTTTTGTATTGTAAATTTCTATGGTGGTCCGCTTGAGTTTTTTAGTTTTTTTAATTTATATTTTCATTGCGTCGGTAATTGATTTCAATAAAAAGAAAAATTTACCAACTTTCACGCTCCAAGATTATATTTTATTGTATTAAACGTTGACTGTATACAATATAACTTGGCGAGTTTATTGCCATGCGGCAATCTCTTTCAACCAACCAGATAAATGTCAAAGAGGTCTTAAGTGAAAACCAAACTAGATACCTTTTTTTCAGTCTGGGTTCCAACGCGAATCGAACCCACAACCCCCGGGCTGGAAGATAGATATCTTGCCAACTAGGTCACGAGGTCATGGTTATCGGCAGTTTAGATATGTTTGCATTCTAATTGTTGCGGGGTACGCAGAAAGAACTGATTTACATTTGTTTATCTATATCCAAGGATACAAGTTTTTTTCTCCTCCATGTTCATAATATCGTCAGGTAGAATCTTATATTTTTCATACTTCTTATTTTACTGTCTTTTCAAATCTGGTCTGCTTGATTCAGCCCCATTTTCTTCGGTCTATCTCTTTCACGCGTACCTTTCACTTCTAACTCGTAAACTTGTTTCGTCATTCATTCATAATTTATTTTCTCATTTATCGTCATTAACGTCCAAACCACATTAACTCTCATTTCGTCAAATTAATTTGTAAATATTTTCACTTTGCAATTAAAAAAAAAAAATCTGGTATATTTGTCGTTACACCACTGGCATTTTATACAATTCACGTAAAAAAAATCCCGTGAGAGCGCGCCAGAATGTTTATGGAAAATGATATAAAATGGCGTTATGTATTTTATTTCCTGATACTAAATTACTATTCCCCCCGTTTATTTGCTCGACGTTTGGTATTATCACCGGCACATTTGTGTTTTTAAACATACGCATACAACTGTTATACAGGTGCACAGATAAATAGTTTTATTGTGTATTTCTTCCCGTGCCCGTTTATATATATGTATAACGGCTGCCAAACATTTAACATGTTACTCAAATTATGCCATTGGAAGCTTTTCGCTGTAGTTGTCACCTCGTTTTATCAACGAAAATTTATGCTAAACTTTTTTTATCTTTAACCTGCTATGATATCGTATCATCGTTCACTGTAACATATTTTTATTATTTGATTTTTTTTCAATGCAATTTCAATTTTTTTCAATTGAAAAAAAATCAAATTTAGGATATGTATCCTAGAGGGAAGAGATGATGATGATTTGTTGATAAATAAAACACGTTTTGGATCACAATGCGGAAGAAGAGTTTTTATTAGTAAACGTAGGTATTTATACTATTTCCGCGTGTGTGCGGGAATGCGAGCACGATATCCTTCGTCTCGTTTCTACATTAGCGAAACGATTAATGTTGTATGTAGGTATCATTCAAATACGGAACTAGCGAGACAAGCGTGGTGCGTTCTCTCTCTAGTATGGAATGCGGACCGCTCGGCTATGGGTTGAATGGCCGGCGGGTGAACTTCGGACTTGAATGGCCGGCGTGTGAACTTGGGACTTGTTTATTTAGATTTCGTCGAGGAATGCGAAGGTCATTTCATCGGTCATTGACCGTATGTATGAACACCCACAGTATCCGAGTGTGCGACCGCCACACAAATAATAAAAATATGTTACAGTGAACGATACGATATCATAGCAGGTTAAAGATAAAAAAAGTTTAGCATAAATTTTCGTTGATAAAATGACGTTAATAAAAAAAATAATGCTGTTGTACATTATTTCTGAGATTATACAATATTAAAAAGAATGAGAACTTTATATTTCCTCCGTAAACTAGTTGGTAAGACGCCGGCCTTTAAGCCCTGGAGTTGCAAGTTCGATTCCCATTTGAAAATAGGTTTCAATCTGATTTTCACTAAAGGTCTCTTTGGCATAGGTATTTCTGGATGGTTGACAGAGATTTCCACATGGCAATAAAACTGTCTGATTGTAATGTACACAACGAAAGTATGTGTTGAATGGGAATGTGTCCGATTTGCTATATGCCGATGAAACGGGTGTCAGCGAAAATGAAAATTAATTACGAAGTTTGGTAAACAAAATGTTTGAGAGATGACAAGAGAAAGATCTGAGAATTAATGTTGTGAAATCAAGTAATGATGGTGTGAAAGGAAAACTTATCCGATATATGGGTGAAAAATGAAAGATTGGAGCAAGTTGAGGACTTTTTTATTATTGGAGTAGTATTTTGTCAGGCGATAAAATAGTTAAGAGGGGTGTTGGATTGTATCAAAATCTGCTTAGATGATAGTTTGCTTTTGTTTTTATTCTTATGATTGTGTGCGGTATATTATGGGATGAACAAGTTTAGTCTTTCTGGAGTGATGATGTGTGAAGAGTGTGATTCCGCATGATGTTTCCAGTTGTAATTGAGTGTCACTGTTTGTCAGGTTGATGAGAACGTGCAACGGGGTTTTGTTTTTGTGTAATCAAAAATCGGAAAGAAGTATCGATTTATTTTTTCATGCTGAATATCCTCAGTGAGATACAGGCAAAAGCCTAGTTTACTGGGGATACGACAAATGAAAGGCGGCAAACCCAGATCCATTAAAATAATGTATGTCCAAATTAAATTACCTGTTGTTTTTTCGCAAATTATGTATATTTCTTGTCATGTACTCGTAATAATAAATAAAAAATAAACAGTCCACTGCTGTGTTTTAGTATCAACTTTGATGTATGGGAGGGAAACGTGAACGTAGAAAAATACTGAAAGAAACCGAATAAATGCTGTTGAAATGCAAGCGCTGAGAATAATACATAGGATGACAATGTATAACAAAATACGGAATGAAATTATTAGCGATGAATATGAACTCAAGAATTATGTGTTAAATGTGTCCTCCTCATTTCTGCATCCCTTCATGAACAATCTTCTATTATTCATTCTTCTCACTTTACCTTCTTTCAAAATCTTATCCATTTGATCCTCCCATGTTTTCTTCGACCTACCTCTTCCACGCACAACATGCATTTCCGACTTGTATACTCGCTTAGTCATTCGTTTATCATTTATTATCTCCATATGTCCAAATCACCTTAAAGCTCCTTTCTTAAAAAAATTCAAAACATCCATTTTATTCAATTATTATGTTTTCATTCCGTCTTCTTTCCAATTACATTCTAGTGTATAGCGCTAAGTATATTTATAACGTAATTTAAGTAACGGAACCGTGTTAGACATCTTAAATTTTATTTTTATAAGAAAAAAGTCACATCGAGCAAACGTTATTCCAAGAGAAAATTTTCTATTACTTTTTGTTACCTTTTTTTAATGACTGTCAAAAGAAGTGACGCAGAAAAATATCGTCGCATAAAGGATTGCCGAGGTATTCCAAATTTTATGACTCGGTACGGAGTGGAGAACACAGGAGAAGCGACCAAAATGGCCGCATAAACAATAGAGGTCCAATGATAATAGACTCGTGCTATTGCTGTAGGATTAAATCAACAGCCTGCGGAGGGGGGCGCGTGTGTTTTCTCTGGAAACATTTGACGCCAAATCCATCAGCACGTTTCTTAAGTGTTTGCCGGTAACAAGGAGAGAATACGTCCAAGTATTTATAACGCTTTGTAAGAAAACAGTTGGTTTTCCCACGGGTTTATTGTCATTGTCTACAGGTACTTGAGGTAACGACAGCTACTCGGAAGTAATTGGCGGAAGGCTATATCTGAGGGCGTATCGTGTTTTCTTTTTTGATATTATTGAATGGTATTACTTTTTTGGTAAAAAATGCAAAAAAAACATGGAAAAAAGTGCTTAAAATTCGTGAAATGTGTGATAGAATAAAGGATGAGGACAATAGGAAAGAATGCGCTGTGGAAGAAAATTAAAAAAGTGTTAAAATGAAGAATGAAACATTGAAATGATGCACTTTGGAATGAGAAGATGTACTAAAAATTAAGAATGGAGCATTGAAATGTGGCGCTTTGGAATAAAATAAAGTTTGTAAAAAAAATGGAACAATGAAATATTTTTTATTAGATCTGAAAAGTATTTATGTAACACATATTATGTATACGGTGAATAATAAATCGGTTTGTTTATTTTTAAAAGATTTTTTTTAACTGTCCATTAATATTTTTTAAAAAAATACATTTTTTTTTCAAGTCTTTGGATCCAACGTTAATTTCTACCGGCAGGATTCAGACTTTTCCACAATTTCTATATTATATTTTTAAAATTCATACTAAAAAATAAAGTGAAACAGGTCTTTCCACTATCGAATTCGTAATTTTATGAAATGTATATCTTTCAACCCGTTTTATAATTCAATTCGATAATTTTTTTTTTTAAATATTACTAGGACAATTTATATAGCACAGATCTCCTCAAGGGTGCTTTTATTCGGAATCCGAACTCACTATATTGACAGATCAAAAATATTACAAAAAACACATATTAAATGTAAGGAAAGGAAGGGGGTGGGTGGCGGCCATTAGATTAGGAATTTCTCTGCATTTGTAACATATAACTTTAGAAAAATAATATTTGATAAGAAAACTGCAAACAACTTACGAAAGAAAGATTAACTACAAATAAACCTTTGTAGATCTTCCGATATGTGATAGTAACACATTTTGGCTTAAGGTGTAGTGTATGCATTTAGTGTTCATATACTATATTGATGAAAACAATAACCGATATTTTTTTTTATTCCACGGACTGTTTGTTTTTGATAGAGCCCATCTTTTCTCTCACGTTGGCAATACTGTCTGTGATGTACATTTTAATTTTCAGCCATATTGGATGGGCAGTTTATGTTTGACAGGCAACGCATTTACAACGCATTTTGGCACGTTTGCAATTTTTTCGGATGTAAAAAGATTTTTTTGATGTTTTACTCCATTTGCGTGAGGTATTCCGAAGAAAAAGATCAGAATTGTTGGCATCAACTCCTGGATTTGGCACCACGATAGTGTACTGGCTCACACTTCATTCGTGAATTTTTGGTCAAAATTCGTGATGCTGCAGCCACCGTATTCACCGTAAGCCCCCTGTGACTTTTTCTTGTTCCCGAAGGACATTGAAAGGACAATATTTTGCGGCCATAGAGGAGATAAAGACAAAATCACTGAGTTAACTGAAGGCTATCCACAAATGTTTTGCGCATTGGAAAAAACGTTGGCAAATGTATATTTTATCCTATGGGGGCTAATTTGAAAGTCCAATATTAATATTGATGATTAAATAAATAATTTTTATTGAAAAATAAAATTCTGGTTCTTTTTTTATCAAACCTCTAATAATCAATATGATTCCCGAATCCGCGCATGCCACCCAAATCTACAAAATTGTGCGGCAGACAAAAATCAACCCAATTGAAATATTTCTCAAAAAAAACGAACATTAACCAAAAATAAAGATCTTCAATTCATTGAATATTACACAATAATATTGGAACAGTTTAAAATGACGGAAAATATACTATTATCGACTAAAACCAATCAAGAAAAACATAGACTAAAAATATAATATAATCAAATATTGTACACAGCTTTAAAATTACCCAAATTGTCAAAAAAAAATTTAAAATTATTTAAATATTTTTCATTTATTTTTAATTATGTTTACGTGAATTCTTAATTTTTTGTGTGAAATTTCTTAGCGTGTTTCAAGCTTCCATCGATCACTCGTGCCGTTTTCCTTTCAGGATGAAATTGAGCTGTAAATTTACCGAAGCCACGGAACTAGACGAAAATAGTATGTTTCATGCAACTCTTGGCTAATATAGCCATAGTAGACAGTGGCATTAAATTGTATCATAAATAAATTTGTTTTCAACACGTTTATTTGGATTAATACTGATTTATTGTAGAGATCATAAATTAGAGATATCATAAGTTTTATTAATTTTTTTTTATATAATATTTTCATGTCACCCTGGTTGTTCAATAGTTATATAGAATCTATATAAGCGGTTCCCAACCTGTGGTACGCGTACCACCGGTGGTACGCGAGTGGATAGTTGGTGGTACGCGAAAAATAATCAGTAATGGCGGACATAAAAAGTAAAAAAAAAAACTGTCATAAAAATATCATTTAAACTACTATATTTTTCCTATAATTCATAATTTTAATTAATAATATACAGTACAGTTGTTAATATGTACAGTCGATGATCGAAAATCCAACAATCAATATCGTATTTTTGGAGTGCACTTTTAAATTTAGCGCGGTAGCTATCAGTTAGAAAAGCTCGATGACGATCTTTAATGTTAATGATAAAATTGAAAGTATGATTAAGAAATTAGATTTTTGGAAACAGTGTATCGAAAACAATCAACCGGAAGTATTCGAAACTCTACATACTTTTTTGGTTGAAAATAAGGTTAGCTTGTCTCAAGATTTACGAGAACATATAATAGTTCATTTAACAGGATTAAAATCGTCTTTCATGGAGTATTTTCCAAAACCCGAAAACAAAGATAATAATTGGATTTCAAACCCCTTCTATGCAGAAAATTTGGAAAAAGCTTCATCGTTATCAATAAAAGATAAAGAAAGTTTAATAGGCTTATCAAGTGACAAAACTTTACAAGTCAAATTCGAACGAAACAATCTAATTAATTGTTGGTTAAACATCGATAAAGAATATGAAGAACTTTCTGAAAAAGCTCTCAAATTCTTATTACCGTTCACTAGTACGGAATTAGTAGAAAGAGCTTTTTCTTCATATATTTTTTAAAAAAATAAGTATCGCAACAAATTGGACGCAGGTGGAGATTTAAGGGTATATCTCACATCTTTTGAACCAAATTTCAAAAAATTATGTTCTTCGAAACAAGCACAAGGATCTGATTAAATTTATTTTGCTTATATTATTGTGCTTATATTTTCGTAAAATTTGTTTAAAAATTAAACTTATAACTTGATAACAATGTATTATAATCTTAAGCAACACTTTCATAACTATTCTTTTCGATAATAAATAGAAAATTTCGGTAATAAATATATTTTTAAATACAATTTCATTAATATTATTATATTTAAAACAAAAATTTCGCCTGCGGCGCTGCTGTAAGTTTGTAAAAATGAAAGGGTACATTGTCTCGTTTTCATCAGAACAATTTTTACATTTACTGTGTTTAATTAATTTTATATACATATATTTTCTATTAATATCTGTAATTTTTGGAAAAAAATTGCCTGCGGCGCATTTGGTTTTTTTTATACAAATAATTTAATTTAATTCTATGTAATTTTTTTTTAATAAAAATTAGTTGTTAAAAAAAAATACTTCTTTAAATGTCCTGGTTTTGAATTTCGACAAGAAATGAGCTTCAACACCTTTTATTTAAAAAAAAACATTGTTATATGTAAAGTTCAAATGTCTCATTTTTATCAGAAAAAATAAAACATTTGGTATTTTTTTTAAACTTAAATAAATTGAGTTATGGGAAATATAGTCACCCTATAAAATTTATAATGCAAATAGAATAACAAATTTCTCGAAATACAATCATTTTTACGAAGTGGTACAATTAAGCGTGATGTACTACCAAGTGGTACGCGAGCCAAAAAAGGTTGGGAACCGCTGATATAGATGCATGTGTGAAGGAACTACAAAGGTCAATGGGTGGTATACAAATGTCGAATGGTATGTAAATGGTAAATGGTAAATCCTACGTATGTAGGTTGCTGTATGCAGATGACATGATAGCGGAGAATGGGAACGTATGGAGGTTGCTGTATGCAGATGACATGGTAGCGGAGAATGAATTACAAAGTCTGATAAACAAATTGTATGAGAAATATAAAGCTAAATAATGAGAATATTGCGAAATTTGTAGTCATGGTGATAGAAACATGTAAAAAGAAAAGTAAATCCGATATATGGTATATGGAAAAAATGAAAGGTTAAAGCAACTTAAAGACTTCTGCTATTTACGAGTAGATAGTATTCTCTCAGATGATTTTCTCATATGATCGTTTGATATCCCTCTTAACCGTTCAATTAATTAAGAGGAATATCGAACGAGGTGTAGCGACAGGAAACAAATTCAATGGGGTACTAAACTATGTACATCGAACCGGACAATATCAAAATCTACCTGGATGATAGTCCACAACAGTATTTTAGTACCAACTTTGATGTATGGTAGTGAAACGTGACCGTGGAGTAAGACTGAAAAGAACAGAATAAATACATGGAGTGGCAATGTATGACTGAATGCGGAATGGAGTGATTAGGGATAGGTGTGAAATAAAGGCTGATGGTTTGGGCACGTAGAACGAATGAATGAATAAAGAGTAACAAAACAAATATACAGTGCAAATGTGAGTGGAAGACGTGGCAAAGGAGTATCTAGGAAAGGATCATTTGTATAATAATTTGTAAAAATGAAATGTAAAAGTCAGGGAAATTGTAGGAGCTGTAAGAGAAGGTGTGTCGAAATAAGAAAGTCTGGTGCTCTCTTCTTTCTGCCTACCCGATAGGGAGACGATATGATGGTATGTGTGTATTTGTCACTATCCTTCCCGATCATGGGTCATGTTGAATGCAACGTTTGAAGAGCTGAAAGCAGCGTTTTATGGGCTAGTTGATAAAACATCTATCTTTCAACCTGGCCATGGCGTTTGGAAATTCGGTTCCTATAGATACCTTAAGAATCAACCTAAGGAACCATAATATGTACTATGAATCGATCCAATAAGACGGGGTATTATGATAAAACTTTTTTATTACTGGTCCTATAGTATAAAATGGTTAGTGTTAGATATGGGTGGTGTGTGCAGCTTTAAGTAGCGCTTGAATAGACCCCTTTTTGTGAGGTCTAATGTATTTTTCGATTATATATAATCATTGCACACCTACACTCACTCCACCTAAAGCCGAATTTCTATCACATATCGGAAGATCTACTAAAGTTTCTTAGTAGTTCGTTTTCCCTTGCTAAGTTTTCTGCGGTTTTATTATCAAATATATTTTTCTGAACATGCTGCAGCCACTTCCTTCCTACCCTCACACTCAAACTTATATATATTTATTATGTAATATTTTTAATTTTTCAATAATAGTGGGTTCGAGTCTCGAGCCAGTGCGCCCTTGAGGAAAGTTTTCTCTCTAAATGGCGCTGTATAAATTGTACTTTTTATTATTTTATATTCCAACACGCCGTTTCCCTTTCGGAGTTGTCTTGGAGGATCAAGTCCGACTTTTCGATACTTACACGCATCTTTCGTCTTATTCACATTCAAACATCTTCTCATACGTCTACTTCAACTGCTCTTAGTAATTATAAATAATTTTCATACAGCAAATGTACGACATGAAATTCTAATTATATTTAATATGAAACTCGAGCTGTTGTTCGGAGCCCTGGATCCCATGTGGAGTCACCCCCGCCCCGGGAGAGGCAGAGCGGATCGGTGAGACTGCCAGTTCAGCAGAAAGCTTACTCGTGTTACCTCATTTCAGTTAGACGTCGGGCTCTAATTGCCAAAATCAATCAACGTTCACACTTAGATGACTGACTTCGTATAGGAACTGAATCGAGTGCCTTTTAGGATAGGGTGAAGTTTTGTGCATATTTATTGTATGTGTTTTTTTTAATATTTGTGTGAACAATGTACGTTTATTTAATGTATGGTAGGCGAGCTGAAAGAAACATTTAAAGAAGAGTAGCGACACAGAACAAGGTACACCGAGTCCTCAATGCATAGATTAGGCATGTGTTGCCAAAATCAAACAACGTTCACACTTAAATGACTGCTTTTCACTTCAGTACAGGAATTGAATCGGGTGGATAGGGTGAAATTTCGTGCATATTTGTTGTATGTATTTTTTTTATATAATATTTAGGTGAATAATTTACGTTTGTCTATGGTGGGCAAGTTAAAAGAAACAATGAAAAAAGGGTAGCGACAGAGAACAAGTCAAACCGAGCAATCAATGCATACATCAGATCAGTGTTGCCAAAATCAATCAACGCTCCCACTTAGATAACTGCTTTCACTTCAGTATAGAAATTGAATCGGGTGCCCTTTAGGACAGGGTCAAATTTCATGCGTATTTATTAAAAAAATGTATATTTTTGGGTGGACAATGTATGTTGACGTGTGGTGGGCGAGTTGAAAGGATCATTAAAAGAAGGGTAGCAGCGAAAGGAAACAAGGTGAACTGAGCACTAAATGCATTAATCGGGCATGTGTTGCATAAGATAGGTTAACCCTTCTTGTCCTGTGATGTGTAACTAGTACACATTGCTTCTAAAAACTTTAATATCTCTATAAATATAATAAATACTGAGTTCAGATTTTAGGTTTTCCTCCGTAATACATTTACGCATTGAATGAAAAAATAATATTAATAATAATTAGCACTTATTGGCCACGTCAGAGATATTTTGTGAAAATCGGGAATAAATTCACCAATACAATCAAACGTGTGCCAGCCAGTGTGTGACGTAGAAAAACCGCTATGGGTGAGGAAGCGACGCTATTCACGTCTCACTCTACTTCGGTATGTGGGAACGCAAGAAATAGAATCTCAGTTCGCTCGCTTCTCTCGCTCAGTAGGTCGGCGGCTTTCGGTAGAGGTGGTCGCTTTGCCCGTTTTGTGAACGTTGGTCGATGTTTTTTTTTATGTTTTCAGCAATTAAATTTCAATTATTATCACTTTTGACTTCAAATTTAATTAATTTAAGCGATTGGTTATGAATATTATTATTATTCCGATTTTAAGTCGCTATTTTTTACGTCTGTATTAATGTCTATTGAATACACTATACCGGAACGGGCGGATTTTTTTAGCACAGGAAGGGAAAGGTTAACCGTCAAGTCAGACCTGTTTACGTCGAACTTGGCCTCAGTCAGAACCCAATAGAAATACATACACATTACATACCATAGATGTTTATACGTATATTTATAAATTTGTGAAATAAAAATGTTCTTGGATAACAACGCCTAGACATACTTGTTACTTACTAAATCCTTCCCTTTCCCACAATATTTAGTATTTAAAACTATTGTAAGGTAAAACTGTACTTGGATTTTATTTTCTATTTGTATACCTCGTATTTTATTGTTTAAAAAATATGTATAATATTATTTTTTTAATTAATAAATACAACATCCGCGCTATAATAATATGTTGGTGCCCACCTTAGACGTATGGAAGTGAAACTTGGCTTTTGAAGAATGTCAATGTATGAAAGAAAGCGGAACGAAGACATCAGTAATGAATGCATGGATAAAATTAATGTTTTTTAGTAAGATAAAGAAAAGAGCTTTAAGACGGTTTGGACATGTGGAGAGAACGAATGACGAAAGAATTACTAAGCTAATCAGAAGTGCAATGAAGTGATAAGGGATGAATGTGAACTTAAGGCTGGTGTTTGAGTAGATAAATAAGAACACTCTGAAATGGTTTGGGTATGTAGAACGAATGAATGATGAAAGATTAAGAAAGTAAATATATAGGGCAAATCTGAATGGTTGAGGAAAACCAAGAAAGTATGATTGGATGAAGTGTATAATATGTTGAAAGAAGGAAATGTAAAAAATTTGAAAAATTATATGAATTGTATGAGAAGGTGTCTATATGTAGAAGACGTTAAAATGTGTGTCGCGATAGGAAAGTCTGGCGTTCTGTTATATCTCCCTCCCCTGACAGGGAAACGGCGGGATGGTATTATACATGTATTTGACTAATTATTTATATCGAGTCTGTAAAAAACTTATCTTAATGAAGGCTAATTCCGACAATTTCAACGACACGACCTCTTCAAAAGTTTCTCCTTCTGAAAATTCATTTTTCTTAAATATAAACTACGGTACTATACATTAGCGTGCTCTCGCGTCTCACACTGTTCACACTGAGAGATGTCTCGAACGATTAATGTTGATTAACCTTAGCATGTATCCCTCTACAAACAACGTTCATGTCGGTAGATTAAGTTCAAACTCGCGCGCAATTCCGAGAACGTAGGTAAATTGAAGCTTACATCTATAGTATCTTTAGCCCCCCTTTATACTCGTACGTTCCAAGATCCCCAGTGGATGCTTGACACCGTGGATGTCGAACCCTATATTTTTATTTGTAAATTGGGCATTCCATTTTATATGTTCGAAAGTATAAAAATATATTCGAAACTACTGTAGTTATAAATATTTATGCTTCGGAAAATAAATTCAGATATGTGATTTTAAATTAATGAAGCATTAATTTCGAGTAGGTGGTACATGTTCAACGGACTTGGGGCATTTATTTATAATTGAGTAAAGATCATAATATTGGGTTGATGCAAAAGTTATGACCGTTTTTTATGATCCCAGGTAAAAAAATTCCCAGGTAAGAAATTATGAATAGTATCTCTTTTCAAATGATTCCATTGTATAAAAGATGCTTTCCCTCTACTGTCTATTCAGTTTTGGCCTGGCCAAAGTACAGTGAAGAGCCCTTGTATTTTTTCAAAATGTCGGTCGATAAAGTGCATTTACGTCATTGTTTACTTTATGAATTCCGTAAAGACAATACCGCGAGTGTGGCAACCAAAAACATTTGCAAAGTGTATGGAGCAGATGTCATCAAAGTTCGACAGGTACGAAGATGGTTTACAAAATTCCGATCTGGGGATTTTTCACTAATTGTTTTTCACAAATTTTTCACTATTGTGTATTTTGAACTCTTGGAACGCAATCAGACAATTACAGCAAAACGACATTGTCAGCAATTATCCAAATTGAACATCGCCCTTCAAAAGAATAGACCAGAATTGGTAAACAGATAAGGGGTAGTGTTTCATCACAACGCGCGACCACATGTGGCTATGATGACCCAACACAAGCTAAATGAGTTGAAATGGGATGTTGTCAAGCATCCACCGTATTCTCCAGATCTTGCTCCTTTCGATTTTCATTTATTCCGATCACTGCAAAATGTTTTAAATGATAAAAAATTTGATACAATAGAGCAGGTAAAAACATCCCTTACTACATTTTTCGCTTCAAAATCCACGGAATTTTACACTAATGGTATTAATAAGTTGATAGAAAGATGGGAGAAGGTTATAAGAACTGATGGAAATTATATAATTAATTACATAAATAATACAAATCTAAAAAAAAAATGTTTAATTGTATATGTAAAAAACGGTCATAACTTTTGCATCAACCCAATATAATATACGACACTAAAAAAACATGGTCAAAAGGTTCCTTTCCCATTTTACAAGTGGATGTAGGACGTATGTTAAATATATTATTGTACTACTCAAATTTTTCATACATACCATCACGCCATTTCCCTGTCGAGATTAAGCAGAGAGGACAGAACGCCATAATTTAATTTCTCGACACACACACACATCATTAGCTTCTTCTTCATCCGTACAACTTCTAAGATTCCCTGCCTTTCTACGTTTTCTTCTATCAGAATATAATTCACTTAATCCAACTATACTTTCCTTGGTTTTCTTCTCATACGTCTTCCACTCACATTTACACTATATATCTGTTTTGTTATTATTTCTTCATTCATTCGTTTCACATGCCCAAACTGTCTCAGCATGTTCTTTTCATCTTATTCAACGCCTTAAGTTCACATTTCTTCTTACGATGATAAATGTGACAGAACTGACTCATCTACTCTATGGCGCTGATAGTGATGATGTGATAGTTGTAGTGAGATGAATGACGTAATCATTAAGCTACTGTTGACTTGCATACGATACGTTAGAGTTTCCGTTTAATATTTTCAAAACGCGGGTAACTGAAATCGCGAAAGCGAAACTACGGATAAGGGGAGGGACTACTGTGCATCAAATACTACACGTACCAACCTTTATTGGTCAATTAAAGCGTAATTGCTATCGTCAACTTGGAAAATTTGTAAACGTTACCCAAAACTCAATAGATTGTGTCAGGTTCGGAGGTTATTAATCCATGTCAGAGTGCTTCACGTTTCGCGATAATACAGGTGATAAGAAAAGACGAATCGCGTATATTCAAAATAATCCGTATCAATAAAAATGTCTTCCTTTAGGTTCGAATAAGTGCGATTCTTTTATTCGTATCTTCATTTCAAATAGAATGTTTATATTATGTAAAAAGTTTCGGCTTTAACTTTGTGAAACTTCGTATTAGAATATTTATTAATTAATCATTTTGTTATTCCGCTAATTACATTAATCACCTTGATACGTGTTTCTACCTTCTGAGTTATTTAAATGTTTTATGTTTTATTTTGCTTCAATCCACGTTCCAAGTTCTCCGCCACTTGAAATTATCCAAGTACCTTCAACTTGAAAAAAATCAATTGCACTATATGCTTGGACCGTGTACATCAAATTTGATACTATCAAATATTAGGCGAAAAATGCCTGTATCATTCAAGGGATGTAACACGGTACGGGGTTCATACCGGTGCCCTTTCGAACAGAAGTCCAGCGCATTACCACACGGTTATGCACCAATTGAATTTAACTGGCGACAGTAATGGAATCGGTTTTTGATCGTAAATCTCCACCTTGTGACTAAATTTACCATGGATTTAACCTGCCTCGAAGATTGTGGTGTACCCTGATTCGTCTCAGGTCTGGTCACTGTTGAAGTTTACATGCCTTGAATATACTCGTATAATATTAAATGGAAAATATAGGGTCTTTCAAATTGAGAGGTTTTTTTAATTAAATTTTTTTTAACTCTTGAATAAAACACACAATTTGCTTTGATTTCAAAAAACGTGTTATTGTTCATTGAGTTATAATGTATGCCATTTAACTCTTCAGGCCCGTATACCTAAAACATATTTTCAGTCCCAGGGACGTTTAATTTTTTTTATGGAGATCGTTTTTAGCGAAATCGTTCAACTATTGCTCATATAAATAGATGATAAAACAGGGCCCTGTTTTCGTCCATCCTTGTGTGGAATTTTTTGGTGCGCGTGCGGGGCACGTCATACGTCCCTGTGGGGAGTTTTGGTTTTGATGCACGTGCGGTGCACGTCATACGTGCCTGAAGGGTTAAATACAATAAACAATATCCGCCAAATGTCCACCTCTTGCAGCTCCACAGATGTCCACTCTTTTGTCAAAATTTTCGATGACATTTTGGCATAATTGCGGTTCTAACTCACCAATAACGCGAATAATTTCGTCCTTCAGCTCAGGAATTGATTGAGGGTCATCCTTATAGACCTGGATTTTCACGTAACCCCAGAGAAAATAGTCCAACGGTGTCAGATCACATGATCTTGGTGGCCAATTAACATCACCGTTTCCGGAGATTACAATAGATACAATAATTCTCAATTTGAACGCGTTGTTATATTGTATACGACTCCATTTTTATTAATGCCATACATTACACTTCTCAAAAGTCATAAGACCCAGGCAAGTTCGCGACGCCATCTGTGTTTTATCCAAGAATTAAAAAAACCGCTCAATTTGAAAGACCCTGATTTGTACCTGATTTTAGTAGAGTTGACTAACTTTTTATATTGTTTCCAGGTTATCTACTCCCGTGTGGCACGCGTTTGCAAGAACGATCAAGGTGGACCTCACCGCTTCAGGAATCGGTGGACTTCCTTCCTCAAAAGCAGACTGAACTGTTCAGTAGCCGGGGATTTCCCTTTCTACTTCAATGAAATACGTAAGTGCTTTTTTTTAGAAACAATATTGAAAGACATTATATACCATCTCATCATTTTCCTGTTGGGATAAGCAGAGAAGGCAGAGCAACAGACTTTCCTATCTCGACTTCACTTCTTCCACATTCATATACAGACGTTCTCGTACAACTCCTACAATTCTCTGATTTTTACGTTTCCTTCATTCAAACTATCATTTCTTGATGCTTGAACCATTCTTTCCATGGACTTCTTCTACTACAACTTCCACTCTCATTTGTTATATTTTGGTTTTGTTAGTATTTCTTCATTCATTCGTTTAATATGATCAAACCGTAGTATTTAGAACAAATATAGGGTGGCGCAATAAGAACCGCAATTTTAAATTTAGCCGTTTTACTGCTAGATATTTTTTTCAATACTATGCCAAAGCTGCTGAGGAGAATTTGTACTAGAAAAAAAATTATGATAGGTTCAAGAAAATAACTTTAACTCACACAAATATAGACCGAATTTATAAATTATTTTTGATAATTGAACAAAATAGTAATAATAAGTGTTATAAAAGACCAGTTAGATACGCAGAATGATCACGCGCGCAACAACAACATTCGCCATTGCTGAACGCCAAACGCGCACTAACATTCGCGTCTATATATAGACTCACCGCAATTTTCATAAAGGCGGGAATGCAATCGTGTAGCGCTGCATGATTAATTTATAGGTTATGTAGATGAGGTATCTCCATTATAAATAGTATAAGTTTGACAGCTAAAAAATGGCGGCAATTTTAAAATTGCAGTTCCTGTTGCGCAGCCGTATGAAATGATATTACCTTCGGTCAATGGAAATCAATATCGTGCCATGATTCAAACTTTTGTTGGCTTCAATTGGACGATTTGGATTTGGAAACATGTGGTTCCAGTAGGATGGGGCTACTTATACTGCTGATGAAATAATGGCTTTAAATAATGTCTTTCTGGAGTGATGATGTGTGAGGAGTTTAATTTTGCATGATGTTTCCAGTTGTAATTGAGTGTCACTGTTTTTCAGGTTGATGAGAATGTGCAACGGGGTTTTGTTTTTGTGTCATCAAAAATCTGAAAGAAGTATCAATTTATTTGTTCATGCTAAATATCCTCAGTGAGATACAGGCAAAAGCCTAGTTTACTGGGGATACGACAAGTGAAAGGCGACAAACCCAGATCCATTAAAATAATGTATATCCAAATTAAATTACCTGTTGTTTTTTCGCAAATTATGCATATTTCTTGTCATGTTTAATAATATAAAATAAATAAAAATAAAAATTGCCGGAAAAATTATCCGACTATGTAATTTCTCATTGTGGAAATGTGAATTGGCCGCCACGGTCGTGTAATTTAACCCCTTTAGATGTTTTTCTCTGGGGTTATGTTAAATCTCAAGTGGACGCCAAGAATCCGAAAACAATCGATGACCTTAAATCCAACAACATCACTCGTGTCATTGCATATATACATATCCATTTATGTGAATCTGTTATTGAAAATTTTGCTCAGAGTCTTCATCTGTAACAGGAGCCGAGGTGGCCATTTGACCGATACCATTTTCCACACATAATTCCCATGTGCACTGATACCTATAAATATGAACATTTAAAAAAACTTCATTGATTTAAAATTGCAGTTCTTGTTGCGACATCCTATATATGTTATGAAATTTGTGATTAAGAAATGATACCATTTCATCATGGGCCTTGCCTAGTGAAGTGGTTATTTAATTGGAGATGTTTTTTGCATTAGCAAGCAATTGGTATGTCATTGTACTTTATGGTTCGCCTTTCCATTACAATAATGCAAATTGTATATATTGTATTATGGATGATAAAAAAATAATGGAGAGAAAACTTCTTGATATTCTTATGGTGTATGCTCTGCTAAAACATTCACACCCTTACAATTAATTTGTATATATATTTTTTTCAGAATCAATGACAGAATTAATTGAGGGTGTTTATGGGGAGACAGCAGCCCAACTGGTGTATGGCACATTCACAACCCCAGCCAACAGCATATCCGGGAGTGCCGTTTGTGCCTTCAGTCTGCAGGACATTGCCGACACCTTCGAGGGGAACTTCAAGGAGCAGATAGCACTTAACTCTAATTGGCTTCCTGTCAACAGTGCCAAGGTACATGTTTGTCAAATAACTCACCTCTAATATGATAACATATATTTTTATACTTATGAGAATGTAAATATAAAGCTACTGTCTTTTATAAACTCTCTTTTGCTACCTACAATGTTCTTTCCCATCTCAATAGGACTTATCATCCTGCCTTATTACTCGAACTATTGATAAGATTTATCAAGAATAATAAGAAAATTAAAAAAAGTTTCTTTGTGGTCGATTTCTCTTGGTAAGTTATCTTATCTAAACATGTAAGCAGATGTCGCTTTTATCTAAAAATATATGCAGATATCGCTCATGTGAATAAAACTAATCAGATCCTATGAAGTGACATCACTTGACACTGGTATATACTCCTGTGTTTATCTGTTTATCTAAACATATATGCGTGGATGTCGCTCATGTGAATAGAACTAATGAGATCCTATGAAGTGGCATCACTTGACACTGGCGTATCCTCCTGTGTTTATCTGTTTATCTAAATATATATGAAGATGTCGACCATGTGAATAGAACTAATGAGATCTTATGAAGTGACATCACTTGACACTGGCATATCCTCCTGTGTTTATCTAAACATATATGCACATGTCGCCCATGTGAATAGAACTAATGAGATCTTATGAAGTGACATCACTTGACACTGGCATATCCTCCTGTGTTTATCTAAACATATATGCACATGTCGCCCATGTGAATAGAACTAATGAGATCTTATGAAGTGACATCACTTGACACTGACATATACTCCTTCATGTATAGGAGTTTACGGCCATTATTCAAGTAGAAGAAAATCCCCAATCTAATGGCTGCAGCTGCCACCTATCTAACTTTGCACTCAACTTATTTTATATTTAAGTAATATTTTTAATATTTCAATAAAAGGAGTTTCGATTCCCAAGTTCAAGCACCTTTAAGAAGATTTAGCTATTTAAATGGTGCTATATAAAAAATGTTGTTTGATTTTTTTTTATTGGTTTAATTAATTATTTCTCCATGACTTAAAAATGTTTTATACAATTAACTTAAATAATGATAATAAAATTATGATTAATATAGTGCCGTTTAGAGAACAGACTCTCCTTAAGGGCACTCCAACCCTTGGATTTGAAACCACTGTTATTGGCAGATAAAAATTATTACAAAATAAATATTTATTTATTATAGAAGTTGAGTGTAAGGATAGGAAGGTAGTAAGTAGTCATGGCCATTAGAGCAGGTACTTCCTCGCATTTGCATGTATTTAGAAAAATATATTGGTAATTAAATTGCAGAAAACTTACTAATTAAAGACGAACTACAAAGAAACCTTTGTAGATCATCCCATATGCGATAATAAGACATTTGGATTTAGGTGTAATGTGGCGTATATATGTAGTGTTCATATAAAATGATAAATTTTGATGAAACCTCTCAAAAAGAGTTGTCTTCGAGTGCTTCCTAAAGCTACACTCACCACTTATATAAGACTATCACTAAGAGATAAACTAGACCAACAATGACAAACGTTTTAATATAATACTTTGCCCTATTGGATCAGTTTGGAACAATCAATTATACACATATTATAACATATTATAGTGACTTAAGAACAAAAGAGGTTGATAATACTTTTTTAGCTATTCACAAAAGCTATCTTACAAAAATCCTTATGTAGAAGCCTTGTTAAATAAAACTTTAATAATATTCTTATGTTTTATACGCAGGTTCCTGAACCCAGACCTGGTTCTTGTCACAATAACTCGGGTTCATTACCAGATCAGACACTCAACTTCATCAAAACTCATACATTAATGGACGAGTCAGTGCCTGCATTCTTCGGAGAACCAATTGTCATAAGAACAGGCTTTAGGTAAGTTTCTATCTCTTGATCCCTTTTTTTTTTTAATTATTAATGTGCATTGTACATTAATTTTAAATTACTGCGTATGTTACATGTATTCACTTTTTAAAAAGGGTGTAATTGGTATTTGTTTTCCAGCCTTTCATATTTTCTTAGCGGCCAAATATTTTTTATAACATGATGGTATAATCCGAATTGCCCAGTAATCAGAGATCGGATAATCTGGACTCGATTGTATTTAAAAAAAAATTCATATATTTTATGTAAATATTCATTATTTTATTTTTTCTTGTAACTTTTAGCTATCGATTCACACAAGTAGCAGTGGACCCTCAAGTGAAGACTCCTGGGGGGAAAACTTATGATGTCCTATTTATCGGAACAGGTATGTTAACTTGAACATTAGTTTGCGCAAAAGCTTGGAATAAAAATGAAAGTTTGAAAAACAGTTTTTGGTCAAAATAACTTCAATAGCCCCCTTCTTTCTATTGTACTGAATTTCAGTGTTGATAGGTCTAGTGATATAAACTGAAAATTTATAAATTGAAAATACCTTTAGAAATAAATGTGTTACGTGATAAATTCAGAAGAGCTGAATGAATGCTGTAGAAATGGTGATAATGTATGACAAAATATAAAATGAAGTAAATAGGGATGAGTGTCAATTTAAGGCTGATTTATTAAGTAAAATGAAGAGGATACTCTGAGATGGTTTGACATGTAGAAGAATGAATGAAAAAAGAATTACAAATATATATATACAGTACAAATGGGAAAGGAAGGCATGGGAGAGGGAAACCATGGAAAGTATTGTTCGATCAAGTGAATGACATTTTGAAAAAAGGAAATCATAGGAATTATATGTGGTGTATAAATGTAGATGAATCGAAATATGTCTATTATGATAGAAAAGTTTGGTACTCTATCCTCTCTGTCTATCTTGACAGAAAAACGGCTTAATAGTATACTTGTATGTGTATGCTGAATTGAGAAAGATATTCTATACATATGTCTTCTTCGTTTTCTGGATCTAAAAACTATGTTATATAGTGCTGATTTAAATTGTTTTTATTTTGTGTGCCCACCACAAATAATTTCCAAATTTTTCCACTCAGAATAGATCTTAACTTACCTATTAATAATTTGCTATATTTTTTTCTCAAATTTCAGACAGTGGAAAAGTAATCAAAGCTATCAATGCAAACTCTGCGGATTCAGTTCGGCATGTCTCACCAGTCGTGGTTGAGGAGCTCCAAGTTTTTGGTGCACAAGAGCCAGTGCGGGCCCTGAGGGTAGTCCGAGGAATAGGAAATGCTCCGTCGAGGCTTATTGCTGTTTCAGATTCCCAAGTGCAGTCTTTGAGATTGCACAGATGTAATTCTGATAAGATCACGTCATGCAGGTTTGTAATTTATTATACTTAAAAATTTAAATAATTTTGCTATTAGACAGACTGGGTAGACAGACTTCCTTCTTATCTTCTCACATGATTACGTCGTCCAAATCTAAACACCTGCTGGCCAACCAACTAGAAATACCTTTTTTAAATCAACCAGCTTATCACATATGTCAATTATATAATTTTGTCACTGAGAAGAACATTTATTCAAGCTAAGTAAATAAATAAATAATACCCATTTTGATTGATTGCAGCGAGTGTGTAGCGTTGCAAGACCCGTACTGTGCTTGGGACAAGCTAGTAGGGCGCTGTAAGTCTGCCGGAGCCCCCCGGTGGCTAGAGGAGAACCTCTTTTTCCAGAGCATTGCCACTGGCCAGCACGCTGCCTGTCCACAGAGTAAGACTAATATTATTTTTCATTATTTCTTGCTGTGTTGCATGTAAAAATAATTAACCACTATTATTGTAGAGTTTATCGCACCTTAGCGAGTGTGGAGATGTGCAGACAACCGAGTATGTAACATAAATATGTCCTATTTACATATTTCAAGTGGGTATGTCTGAAATACATTAAGCTACTCCAAATGTGTTGACCTAACTGAATAATTTAAATATACCACTTTAACTTTACTACCTTAAGATAAAAGATAAGAGTTTGTGCCTAGGGCGATTTCAAACTGGTTCAATTTTACAGTATGAGGAGTTTATTTATTAAGAAGTCATTACAGTATGAGGAGTTTATTCCAAGATCTACAAACGTGTTTGCAAAATGTTTTTTTCTTTAATTAGTGTGGAATTTTGTTTCGGAAAAGTATGCCTCATGTACTCCTTTATGTGTGTTTTTATTTTAAGAAAATAATTTATAGTGTTGGTCTGTTATAATGATCAAGACTTTATACTATTCAACCGAGACTTCATACTTTCCTCTATGTTACATAAGTAATTTTAATAAACACAGGCTGTCCTCACAAGCCAGATTTATCATATAATTTGGAAATATCTTCAAATCCTTTTACGAAGTCCAATATGATTAATAAAATAAAAATTCTATATTTTACATACCATGGCATGAAACTGATTTGTTCACTGTTAGAGACAAATCATTCCATGGGCATAGGCGATCGGAGCACACCAGTATAATTTTTTTTCTGAAAGAATAGATATGACTGAAGTCATAGGTATCCTTATACCCCCAAATACTAGGCGAAAAAAATATCTGTCATTCGAGGGGAGTAGCACAGTGCGGGATTCGAATTGGCATTCTTCCACATGAAAGCCCAGTGTGTTACCCCGCAACCCCCGAATATTTTTCATATCTAAATCAATATTTTTAAATATATCAACTAACACATTTTTCGTATCAAGAGCAATATTTAATAATACATATTTTTAGTATCAAGAGCAATATTTTTAAATTCGTACATTTTTTACATTTCCTCTGGAGATTTTTTTACTTAAAACTTTTTTAGTGTCAAAAATGTGCGTTAATTTTTAGAATTTGGAATTCCAGGTAAAATGATTGGCAAGGATGCAGGAAGTGTTGGTGGCTTGTCTTCACAACCCAAATACAATGACGTACCTCGACCCAGCAAAGAGTTGCCCCATGGAGAAGTTATTAACATCATGCAAGACAAGGAATTCAGCAACACACAACCTGAAGGTATGGAAATCATTTTTAATTCAATACATAATTATTATTACAGGTTATATACATTCTAGCACATATGTTATGTACATTCTAACACCTAATTGATATACATTCTAACACATATGTGATATACATTCTAACACATAATTGATATACATTCTAATGCATATTGATAAACATTCTAACAGATATGTGATATACGAGGCGTATCCAGAAAGTAAGTGTACTGAGGCTCTCACGACCGGATGGATTTTATTTTCGACATGTTGGCTACACTTCCGTGTAGCCTGACCCTTCCCCTCCGCAACGAGACCGGTTCGAGGTCAGTATGTTGAGAAGTGTCGACGCGACAACACGTTTAGTGAAAAATGTCAACCCAATCTCCCGCCAAGTGCGAAATTTTGTAAAAAGGCAAGAGTTTTTGAGGCGCTGCAAACTCCATGGAGATGAATTTCTCCGCTCCATCGTTACTGGAGATGAACCTTGGGTTGCACACTACACGCCTGAAACCAAAAGGCAGTCTCAACAGTGACGTCACACCTCTTCAACCTCCGCCAAAAAGTTCAAAACCATAATTTCAGCCAAGAAAATCATGGCATCCGTGTTTTGGGACTGTCAAGGCATAATTTTAATTGAATATATGCCTCAAGGAGAGACCATCAACTCTGCAAGATACTGTGAGACCCTAAAAAAATTGCGGAGGGCGATTCAGAACAAGAGGAGAGGCATGCTGACAAAGGGAGTCTGCCTGCTGCATGACAATGTCAGACCACACACGGCCAACGCCACGAAGGAACTGCTAGCCTCGTTTAAATGGGATGTCCTGAACCATCCCGCGCATTCCCCTGACCTAGCACCTTCAGATTACTATCTCTTTACCTCCCTGAAGCTGTACATGGGTGGAAAAAGGTTTTCAACCGACGAGGAGCTAAAGGAGGAGGTGGAGAAGTGGACGGAGGGGTTGGTGGGAAACTACTTCGAGGAAGGCATCAAAAAGTTGATACCCCGCTTCACCACCTGCATTGAGAGGAATGGCGACAATGTCGAAAAACAGCTTACATATGTACTACGGTAACCACGTAATTTTTTTGTTTAAATAAAAAAAATTGTAACCTACAAAAATTCAGTACATTTAGTTTCTGGATAGGCCTCGTACATTTTAATGCATAATTGATATATATTCTAATGCATATGTGATATATATTCTAATGCATAATTGACATACATTCTAACGCATATATGATATACATTCTAACGCATAATTGATATACATTCTAACGCATAATTGATATATATTCTAACGCATACGTGATATACATTCTAACTAATAATTGTTGAAAAGGCTATTTATTGTATTAGTATTATAATTGCAACATATGGGTGAACAACGAATGATTAGTACAAGTTGAGGAATTTTGGTATTTAGGGAACATGTTTTTCAAGAGATAATAAGATAAAGAAAGATATTGAAAGACACATTAGTGCAAGGAACAAGGCCAATTGGATTTTCAACCTTTAAACCTCGAATATAAAAAGTTGAGATTTTTTTAAACTTTACTTAACTTAAGCTTGTTGTTGCTGCAGTCAGTGTTGTGGAGTCAGTAAAAAAAATTCCTTCTCCAGAAATTTTCAATGTTTGACTCTGACTCCAATTCCAATTATAGTAACTTGCTAACCATATGTTATACTTAATTACGTAGCGTAAAATGTACACACATACTTTAATGTAGCTTTGTTGGAAACAATGGATTCGTCATCATAGTACACACTATTTGTACTATATGGCATACATTGTTCATTATTTTATGATGTTATTTATGTATCTGATAAATTAAAAAAAATGTAAAATACTTGAAGTCGGAGTTGAATTTAGATTGACATCTCCCGACTCCGACTTCAATGGTGCATTTAATCCTGTTATTGGTAAGAAATCAATGGCAAAATTTTCAAAAAATATTATGCAGAATAATGTGCTAGTGTCAACCTTAATGGACGGAAGCAAAGCCTAGGTATTAAAAGGGAGTGATTAGAGCAATGTCAATACAGTATAAATAAAAGCCTCGCATAGAATATCGAGTTTTACAATGAATAATAAATAGAGTAACGATAGATTGGATAAAGTATATCTGTTTTTTAGAGAGGAATGTTATACTTGTAACTTGTAAGTAGAATTGAAAAAGAATCATGAGATGATTTGGCCGCATTCAGAGAATAAGTTGTGAAATTTGTTTGAAATAAATAGAGAGGAAGAGGCCGACTGAGGAGAGAATACTGTCCACACACACACATTTTTTTTATTAGTAACATAAACTTTTTCACATCACAATTTTTAGTAAATTAATTTATTTTTCATTAATTTGAATGTCAGCTAAGAATTACAACTTAGTTAATTCTTTGTTTAGTTGACCTATTATTGAAGCGAGGTCATAGATTAAATGGCACCAGAAAAATTACAGTACAAACTATTTTTATGTATTATATATTCCATAAATAACTAAAAGAAATTAAGCATGATAATATTCTTTAAATGAAATCTCTTCTTCCAGGTCCGGCAGTTTCAGCTGCAGATAGTCTTTCACCGGCGTACTCGGCAGAAACTCTGGCGCTAGCCGTGGCAGCAGGAGCCTTGGCCGCCCTTGCGGTGGGCTTCGTAGCGGGATACTTCTGCGGCCGGAAGTGCCACAAGGACGAAGATGATAACCTCCCTTATCCCGATACAGAATATGAATACTTTGAACAGAGGCAAAATATTAATAGGTAAATTTATTTCTCAATTTACACAAAAAAAAATTGGAAAAAAACTTTTTTTTAGATAAAATATTTTTAGTTACATTAAAACTATTGCTCCAACCAATTAATTTACATAAAAGTAATTCTTTGGTGGTTTTGTGAAACAATTTTTTTCCTCAATTTTCAGCCTTTTTAATTTTCCGCTCTTGCTACTTTTCTAAAATTATCTGTCCATTAACCGTTTGCATGGTCAAGTGATGTTACAATAAAATTTGATACCTCTACCCTAATAGAATATCTATTAGAGCCAATAAAAGACATGTTGTTTCGTTATATTTTAAAAAGTTAATAATTCAATATTGTACGGTTATCCAGCAAAAATTGTACTATGTTTAAATGTACGAGTATTTCAGTGATATTGAATATTTTTTCAGTGATATTGAAAAATTTATTCATCATTCTTAAAAGTGTATCGAACTACAGAATGACTATATTTAAAAAACTGTTTCATTCTATCTCCTTTCTTATATTCTTGAACTGGAACCTTTCGGATCTTGCTACATATGTTTACATTTTATTCAATAGGGACGCTCAAAATTTGTTAGGTTATAACGGCCATGTTGTTAATGCAACATCTGTCAAATTAATTGTGAATTCTTCAGTAGTGTATGGCAAATTACCATGGAAGGGTTATAGCGTTTAACAACGTGTGCAAATCATCAAATTTTATTTTCAAAATCAGTGCTCCATTTGAGAAACGTTCCGCGCATTACGCGATTTTTATCCTCGCCATAACCGTCCTGCCGAGTCGACTATTCGACGTTTGGTGGCCAAATTTGAGTCAACCGGTTCGATAAATAATCAGCCAACACCCGTACTTCACCGAAACGCAAGGTCTGCTGAAAACATCTCTGCTGTGCTTGAGAGTGTACGGGAAAACCCGAGGCAGTCAATTTCTCGTAGTTCACAAGAACTTAACCTTTCTGCAACTTCAACTTGGCGATTTTTGCGTCGGGACTTGGGTCTGCACCCATATAAAATCCAGCTGACCCAGGAACTTAAGGTAAACGACCATAGAAAACGCCGTGTGTTTGCTGATTGGGCTCTGGAGCAGTTGGAAGTTGACCCAAATTTCACCAAAAAAATAATCTTTAGCGACGAGGCCCATTTTTGGATGAATCGATGTGTGAACAAGCAAAATTGTTAGATTCGGGACAATACCAATCCACACGAGATACACCAGCACCAAATGCATCCCAAGAAAGTCACTGTTTGGTGCAGATTTTGATCTGTCAGAATCATCGATGCGTACTTCTTCCAAAACGAAACTGGCATTGCCATAACCGTCAACGGCGAGCGCTACAGATCAATGATAAGCAACTTCTTGTGGCCTAAACTGGAGGATATGGATACCGATTACATGTGGTTTCAACAGGACGGCGCTACGTGCCACACAGTGCATGCCACGATGGACATTCTGCACGAGCGATTTGAGGGCATGGTTATCTCGCGCGGTGGCGACGTGAACTGGCCACCGAGATCGTGTGATTTAACGCCTTGAGACTTCTACCTTTGAGGCTATCTTAAATCGCAGGTCTATGCGTATAAACCGCAAACAATTGATGCCCTCAAAGTCAACATAACGAACGCCATCCAGCAAATTCAGCCAGATTAATGCGATAAAGTCATCGAAAATTGGATCTCCCGAATACGTGCCACCAAGCAAAACCGTGACGGACATTTGAACGACGTTATATTCCATACTTAACGCCATAAAATATTCTTTCAAATAAAGAAAAAATTGAGTGGATATCTCACACACAACTTGTTTTATTTACATTTAAAAATCGAGCGCCCTTATTGAAAAACCCTGTATCATCAAAATCTCAAAAAAATATGGTCTTCAAATTAAATATGGTCTTCAAATTAAATATGGTCCTCAAATTAAATAATAATCTTAATCATTTTCGCAGAATTCAAGCCGAGCCTAAGTTACTCTCTCAAGTGGAAGAGGTGACGTATGCTGAGCCCGTGTTAGGTCCCCCGTCAGCCCCTCCGAAGGGCCCACACTCTCCACGGAGCACCCTGCGTGGGGGACTTGGCAAAGCGCCCCCGCACGGCCCTTATGCTCCCCACCCTGCGCACCCGCATGCCGAGACGCTCTTCCAATTCCAGCAGGACGGAGCCGCCGCTGGTTACAGGCCAGGAAGGGACAACTTCGGCACACTGCGCTCACACCAGGTAAGGAATCGTCCAATCTGCTCCAAATAGATTATAAAGAGCTTACAAATTTAGATTTGTTTGATATAAAAAAGCAAGGTGGGACATTTTGAAGTCTCTTTTATTCTATTTAGAGCAAACAGTAAAATTCTCAAGAAATTTAAAAAATTCTTCTGCATCCTATAATTTATTTATTTTAAAGAAAATAAGAGAATCTCTTGCAAACAAATTACTATTGAAGAATTTATCATTAAAAAAAATCTTAACAAATTACTATTGAAGCATTTATCATGAAAAAATCTTCACTCCTTACTTACCCAGTGAACCTCTAAGGACTGCCACATATTTGTAAGAAAATGTGGTGGTCCTTAAGTGGCAGAGATCTTATTTATTGGTTTGTCTTTGATTTATTTTCATTAATTTACATGTGGGATCTATACCCACAAGCCCTGGAGCAAACTTCTTTTTGGGTTGTTGTCATCCTTCCAGCTAGTTACCAACCACAAAAGAAGCCTTTAAAATGCTGGTATTGAAGTGATATCAGCTTTTTTCATTGTTACGCTTCTTCTGGGCTTTAACATATTTTACTTCGAGGCTTATGATAGTCAGTGGGATGAAATAGTCGAGTGGGATGAAATAATGCTATTTTACCCAACAATACTTCCTATAGGTGTGTTCACATAGATGTGACTAATGTTAACCTTTTTATTAGCGTTGAAATATTTTTCAACATGTGATAAGCCAACACCTTACATTTGGATAGAATAGGAAGAATTTTGATCACCAGAATTGATTTTGTGGCTCCTCAATACTGTCAAATATTTATGTTCACACAGAAGCAACTGTCATTCAAAATGATCTACCATGTAGTACCAAGTCCTCCTCTCTTCTGCGGTGTGACCTCAATGCTATTTTCCGGTCTTATCAGCATTCCGTTGCCCCGAGAGCCTGTGGCAAAGGCTCTGGGGGTATTATATACTATAGCACTCTTCACCCGGTCGCTCCAGAGCATAAACCAGAGCTGCAACCCTCCACAATGCCAGTAACCATGAGTCTTTCCATTTCCTCTCTGCGCAAAATATAACTGAAGATACATCGAGTAAATAATCTTGATAGCCTCTCTGAAATGTTGTTATTCTATTATAGAATCATTTGTTCATCATTGTGCCCAGGAAACACCCAGCAATCATTTGGAACACAATATCTTGAATGACATGTGTCCTTGATCTTTCTTTGGCCTGTATTGAAAAAATTTGAAGTCATTCAGAAAAATTGTGAAAATCAGGGTTTTAACAAGATGTATTTTCACTTCTCGAGAGAAGTGTCTGTTTCTTCAGATCAGTCTTAACCTCGACATAGTACTCGACAGTGCTACAAGTATGTCGAGGTTAAGTCCTCCTAAAAGGATTAAATTTCAAGTTATAGTATTTCTTCATTTCTTTTCCACTAACAAACTTCTGCTAAAGAATTTTTTTTTAAATTCATCCACAAGGACACCAATATCATATGGAAACAAGCTGTGACTCTTCACATAGAAGAAATGCTAGCAAGAAGTTCTTGATAACATAATCACTTCATAAGAGGTTTGAGACTGCTTCATAAGAGCCAGTAATATGTTATTATTTTATATGAAGAATGATATTTGAAGCATATCAAAGTATCGCAACATCGTTTCAGGGAGACGGATACAGGCGCGGTAATGATGGCTTCTCCACAACACGCAGTGTAAAGAAGGTCTACCTCTGAGAAACAAGCGGGGCTGATGGGCGGGGGGAGCCCAATAACCATCGCCACCGCTCCACCACTCAGCACCACCATACTTTGGGTGAGTCTTTGCCCTTCCATCCATATTCTCAGTGGATTGTAATGAATCCGAGTATGCGTAGATCAGTAAATTGTTCTCACAACAGGAATCTTTAAACCTTATTACAATTCTTAAACACTTATGTAATGGTAGTCTTATTAAAGCTTCTTTGAAAAAGTAGCACTTCTACAGCTACTTTTAAAAATTAATTTTAGTTTTACATGCTGCCTCCTAAATTATTTTGCAATGGCGTAGCGACAGTGTTCTGCGCCTGAAGATAAGTTATCAAAACCTGCACTCCTTTACACAACGTTTCATATGGAAGTAAGATGGAAACCCAACTGCTTAAGGCAAAGCTTGTACATGCATTTCCTTGCATTGTTTGGTTTTTTTTAATACATCATTAGATTCCATTCACTTTTTTATGTGTTATGTATTGTACTTTTTTATGTGTTATGTATATCAATACATATATTGTATACATATATAACAAAATGAACTATGAATTTGCTCAATTATTAATGTATTTTAAACTTATTTAATTCAAAGCTATGATATTAAAAAAATTTAAATCAATTTTAGTTTGATTATTTCAAATAGTTTTACTGTAGTTTCCATGTCCAAAATGCGAACAAAAGCAAAAACAACAGACGTTGTTTGGAATTGTGGATAAAAACAAAAAGGATTTTTGTGCTAACGTGGAAAGGCAAAATAAAAGATCAATAGTGCTTTTGGTCCCTGACTTTGCACCCTTATTTATTTATTTATCATATCTCTCATAACTCTTCCATCATATGAGAAAATACTACAATACCTAAATAGCAGAATTCCTTAACTTGCTCAAATTTTTCATTACTCACCTATACGAGTATATCATATTTATAGTTAAGGCATTAACATTGTGGAGGTTTCAAGACATTGTAATTTGTTTAATCAAACACTGTTTATTCACAATTTATGTAACGGTATAACCCTACCGGTTTCAAGGCTTTCATCTCATCAAGCACAAACAAGTCTTTACTTTTCCTTTCACACTATTCTATCACCAATTTATAATATGTATTTGTTTAAAATAAATAATGGTGAATTTCTTGAATAAAAACATAAAGTTGGTAGCATGTTGTGTTGTGTTATTATAATACTTAATCACATCTCACTTTTGATTTTCTATGTATAATAATTTCTGCTTACAATTGCAGTATTGCCGCAATTGGATTATGATTCGACAGAATACATAAGCATGGTGTAATCTTATGATTGCAGTGTCCCAACGCAGCAGTGGTTCGGGCTCGTGCTCTGCGAGTGGTGGGGGCAGCAGCCCCTCTCCGTCACCCCCCTCCAGCAGCCCCTCCCCGCCCCCAGCCCACCAGGACATGCGCCCCCGCACCCCGCCCCCACCCGCCTGCAGCTACATCTACAGATCCTAAACACTCGGAGTTCTCTCGATCTTAGGATATGCGCAGGAACGAGTATTGTGTAGCCACTTTGCGTAGCGACCAATACTGTGAAACCAGAATCTCTTGACCAGAGAAAGAAAGTATAAAAATAACAACATAACATTTGTTTTTAGTAAGGCTATCTTAACAGGAAATGGAAATGCAAAAAAATTTATTGATGCATCATTCTCTTTGGATATTTATTTTTATGACATTCTATACACTACAGACAAGTTTTGAGGAATACTGAAAATATGTTTCTGACATAAAGAATACGTTTTTCGTTTATTATTTTACTCATAAACTTTTATTAGATGTTGTAGCCAAAATTATTCAATTCATGTTCCTACTTATTCAATTCTTTTCAACAATGATGGTTTCCCATTAATAATATTTTTTTATTTCTTGCAAAAAACATACTGTTCAATTGTTATAATTTTCTACACGTAAAATCATATATTTTTTGTTTCTGTAAAGAAAATATTTTAAAATGTATAGATAATTAAATTTAAGGAAAAATCTCTTAAGTGATTCTGGCTTCCAGTAGGGTATAGCAGAGAGGAATGGCTTTTTGCATAGATATTTTGTGTTAATAATATTGATATCGACTGGATTTACGAACTGCTTTTTTAAATGAGTGAACTGGACATAGTGTGAATTAGTAAGAGTTATCCGGACATTTGACTGTTAAAATTCTGTCAATGGTTTAAGTGCCATAAACGTAAAAAAATGTATTGGAAAATTATTTAAATTATTTGAATTGTTACATAGCGTTAAAAAGGTTATTCAGAATAGGTTACCATTATAATATCTAAAATGTTGCAAATCTCATATGCGAGACAAATTGTCACTTTAGAGATATAACATAATTTGTTTAATTAATATTTCTATTTTAAATAATTATGTATTTTGAGTGGATATTCAACAAATATTAAGGATGTTACCTTTATATTGAGATCAATCCCTAATTATTGGACTTAAAGCTGCTTGCATTCCTTGCAGAACTTTAAACTCGGACCAGATGGGATTGTTTGTTCATTATGTAAAATATGATATTTCCGAACACTGAAGACTCCTTCTTAGTGATAATTGTACAATGATTGTCCTTCTTTCACACAAAATAAGAATAGAATTTATCGTATTTCAAGTAACTTTTTTTTATTTATCATCGAACATTTTTTTTATGTACATCTGATTCTGATGACTTTTTCCAACTTTATCACTGCACTAAATGATCACTTTAACATTTTAAGTGTATTGTATTGTATAACTAAAACTAATATTGATGTTTCATAAGCCTCATCTTAAGCTCTGATTTTTTTAAGGAAATCAGGAAAAAAATAGTACAAAATGCACAAATACTTCAAAGTATTTTTATTTTTAAATGTATATTTTTCCATCACCTTGTATCTTAACGCAAGTACTTACACAAAAATGTTTTTCATGTGATATGTTCATGTTCCATTGAAAATTGTACGTGTATTTTATACATAGTACTTGAACATCATTTACATTATGTGATTAATTCAATATTATAGCTGTTTATACAATATTTGAGTTTACGATATCTTCAACAATCGCATTTATTGTATTTGTTTATATAAAATATCAATTTATTTTATTACATCATATTTACATATACTCAATCATCAATATAGTCTTCCTATTCAAATTATACTAATTTCTTTTATAAGGAGACTCATTTATCTACAAAATGCTGCGAAATTTATATGTACGCAAATAAAATTATAAACGGGATACATTATCATTTGCTTCCATATTTTAATGGCAATATAAAAATTTCCTAATCAATTTACGATTATTTTCTAAAACTTAAGAACTTCCTTTTTATTTCAATATACTTGATTGACAACCCTAACATTTGGGAAAGATAATTTGAATTGTTATATTTTATTTAGTCTCGGCTGGCCTTATATTAAAAATGTGTATATATATAATATATATAAATAAAAAACAATTTTTTGTACATTTAGAAGGATGAATTCTTTTAAAATTTTGCAAATATAACCATTTTCTCAAATTAACGTAAATATATAAAAATTGTAAATAAAGATTTACATACATTAAATAATTTCCTAGATCTTCTTGTCAAGTTCTAAATTTTTCTTCTTATAATTACACAGCTCAGAGAAGTACCTTGTACCATATACATATTAAAAGTATCCACTTCTAAGAGTTGTATAAATATACATAAGAAAAATGTCGACAATAAGTATGTTATGTGTAAAAAAGTGATATTATTTTTTTCATCTTTGAAATTCAGTTTGATCATTGTCAATCTTATTGTAATTTGTCTCGAGAAATATTATAACGAACACCTATTCTTGCATATTTTCAAGGCACCTAATACTTGTTCCAATGATAAGCTAAATTTGTAAATATCTCGCTGGGAGACCGTGCAACCTTCCTCTAAGACATTTAATCACTTTCAAGTCCAACAACATTGATATTTTAATATAAATTTCAATGTAAATCTCTATTTCCAAGTGAGTTTTTGATAAAAAAAAAAAAGAAAACCTTGTTATATTTAGTATAGATTAAGTTTTCGATGTTTAGTTTTTCCTAGGGGCGTACATTATAAAATATTAGACTCGCTACGTTATATCTACATATAATATATCCATTTAATCGTGTAAGTGAATGAATTATTTGTAATATTAGGGTACTTATTCGTAAATATGTATTCATATAATATTTACATATATATACATATATATATTAACGACAAGTATGATTCTTACAAACATAGATTTAACTCTGATATACAGTCATTAAAGTGCTTCTTATGAATGTGTTAGACTTTTAGGAGAGATTTCATATTATGACATTTAGTAAAATAGCGTTTTGTGAGAAATTTTCGTTAGTTGTTTCAAATTTATATTTGTCTTTATTTTCATATTAAATGTATCAACTATCCAGCTGATAACGGAGGATTAGATATTATTGATTTTTATCTGTTTCACACTTTTAGAGTATTATGTGATCATCAATAATGATTGAAAAATATAGTACAAAGCTGTTTTTGATGTAATGTTAAATAGTGGTGACATTCCTAATGGATTTTAAGAATTAACTATTTATTATATCATATATGTGGTCTATGAAACTAAATAACTAAAATATTATGATTCAAATAAATATGAATAAAATTAAATCATCAATATATAATAAATTGAAAAACTGGGAATGAAAAATGTTGGAGATTTTTCCGTATGGGAAATTGATGTTTTTAAAATATGTTATAAATTAATGTTCTAAAAATCAATAATATCTATGATTCTAAAGTCATAGTTGTATCATTTTACAAATGTTTCAAAATTGTATATATTGTAAATTTAGTTGTTTATATTTTGTGTAAACTATTTACAGTAATAGAAGTTGTTTTAAATTATTTGAAATATAAATAAAATTATCCTTAAAGAGAAATCATTTTCCACCTTTGTTTATTATATTTAATGAAGGAATTTGACATCACTTTCCTCACGGATTTACTTTTAGATTCAGTAGATACTATTTTTGAATATTCTTAATCATGGTAAAAATAAAAAAAGTCAATTGTAAATTTAACAAACTGAAGTTATTCACGTGTCAATGATGTCTTGTCAAGTGGTCTGATCATTTTCATAGTAGATTTTTCGCAGAATTTACTTCCAAAAAACATATTAAAACAATTTGAGATATAGTCTTTATTATCCAACAAAGAATCATTAAAAAGTCTTTATTCTATACACTTTAATATCTAAATATGTATAGAATATTTTTTCCCATTAAACTGTTCAATGACATTTTTTTTATTATTTTGGTTTAAATGTTTCGCTAAATATTTCCTGATACATTTTATTGACAAATTAGTAGTTGTCCATTTAAATTATAATTGCAAGGAAAAAATATTATTTTTATTAGACATGTTCAAATAATTTTAATATTAACTCTATTTTCCTTCATAATACTCCTACACTCAATTTATTTTATTTTTTGTAATATTTTTAATCTGGCAACAATAATGGGTTCGATTTCTGAGTTAAAGCGTCCTTGAGGATAGTATTCTCTAAAGGCGCTACACATATGTATATTGTCCTTTTATTACTATATTATTCCTTTTTTCAGTAAAATTTAATAATATTATATACTCATATGACATTTGTTAATTAAGAGAACAATTTATAATTTAAAAACATCTAAAATTTACATCTTTAAAAGAGAAAATATCTCAAATTGTGAAATTTCAATATGTTTTAGAACCACCTTTATCACAGTTAGTTTTTTATCATTAGAAATGGTCACAAATTTAACAAGATAATTTTCTAGCTCTGGCCGAACTACTTTAATTTGCTAGAATAAGTTTATCAGTTTAGTTATAATCTAATATTTCTAAGACTGACTGATGAACGATTAGAAGGGAAAGGATTTATTATACAATGGATGCATTTTAATTGATAGTACAGTAAATATTTGAACGCCTTTGATTATTACTACATACATTCTACTTGTTACATTTTTTATATTAAATTTTAATTTAACATTTGTTTTGACAGGTTCTATGTATAATTTTATATCCAATACCATATAACGAGATTAAATTATAACAAATAAAATGTTCATTTGCTAAATATTATAAGAGATATTAAAAAATCTTTGCAAACAAATATGAGCTAAGAAATAAAATGTTCTTCGCATTTTTTTATTTGGTTTTTAAATTGAGAATTAAATAAATTTTATTGTTGATAGAAAAATAACTTTTCTTTACACATTTTACAAGATTTTCAATAATTAATTGCACATTTATTTAGAAACAAATAAATTTATTTAATTTTAAGACAATATTCATAAATAAAAATACTTTCTATTATCGAAAAATGTTAGTATAAAAAATTGACCGGAACTCAATTTTGTTTTTAACAAGACAAATTTATATTTAGAGCCTGTCTTTGTGTTCATTTAATATGAGTTAATACTCGTATACTATAATAACTTTTTCAAATAACTCATTCCAGTAATTTAAATAGATATTTGAGTTTTTAATAATAATAAAATATTTTCTAACTATTGTTTTTTACAATTTTCTACTTATGCAGTCGTTGATCTCTTTTTTTTTTGCTTTTTTTCTACCTCTTAAGAAGTCTTATAGTTTTTTTGGTTTTTCTTTAAAAAATATCACATTTCTATAGAATTTTATTCACCATAATATATTCCAATTAAATGAAAATAGTGACGGCTTCCTATAACATATTTATAATTTTATATTTACTCATTTTAATCACAATTTCACTAAGTTATAAATATAAATAAATGCATTTAGAAATATGTAAATATTCTTTTTTACATAATGAATTCTAATCTATAGCCGAAAACCAAAGAATATTATTTAGGGAGATTAAATAATAGTTTGTAGAGGTTAACTAAATGACTTTTTAAATTATATTTCCTATATGCTGCATTTAAAAACATTTTATGATGATCATTTACAATATCAATAAACTTTAATCATTTGCCTCTAATAATTTTTCTATATATAATATATTACACATTTTTATTATTTTTACTTTCCCCATTTATAGTAGGTTTACTTTTTTAAAAATTATTGGTGCCTAGTTATTTATATCTGTAATAAAAATAATATAAAAAAATTTCATAGTGCTGAAACATTTTTGTTTTAATTTATTTTTTAGTTTTTAAAAGCATATTCAATAGAATATTTACACTCTTACAAATATAAATTTTAATTTTAATAAAATAATTTACTTGCATCCATAATATTCCACGGAAACATTATCAAGTAGTAGAGAAATATTATTTAGATTCCAATAGTTAAAGGAACAAAACATTAAACACCGTCCAATTAAAGATTTTGTAGGACTTATCATTAAAATTTTTATTTAAAATCAATTTTCGAGATCTTCTGTTTCTTTTTCCTTTTTATATATTGTAATATAGACATATAAAGAAACAATTTGATTTGATATGTCATTTGAAATGCTTTAATACAAGTCATACCAAATCTTTAATTAGACGGCCTTATAGAAGAGAAATTGTATGATCCTCTACTTTTAAAATTTTGTTATACAAAACATTTAGGTTATATTAGTAATAAGTGTTTTATACATATATTTAAGTTTTAAAGAATGCATTATACTCTAAACAGCATGACTAGAGAATGTGTAAATAGAAACTTAAGGATATCCATAGATTTACCGCTGTTTCAATTTTGTCCCATTGTGGAAAATGCTATTTGCTTGTAATATGTATTTTATATAAAATAAATCGACCATTAGTCATGCATTATTTTGATATTTTGTCACATATAATTGAACCGCCATTTTTGTCCCTCGGTTGAAATTGTAGATAATCCACTATTATTAATAGACACAAATGATTGTGTTTGTTTACAAAAATTAACTTTTCCCTTGCGACTGTTTGATTTAGAATCCTGTTAATTTAATGGGCTTATATGTATATTCTCCTGAATGTAATTATTTCAATTAAATAAACTAATCATTGTATTTTTGCAATTCATTTTGCTATATGATATTTAAATTATAATTCATATGCTTTCATTATGTTTCCCGTAAAAAAGGTAACACCTTTTAAACAGCCGAGCCTTATATGGGTAACATACTGCCTATGCTCAGATTTTAATCAAAAATTTTGATTAATAAGCTAACAACAATCTGAACGTGAAAAAAATTGTTATTTTAGACAATTGAGAGTAAATAACGTAATCAGGATTATCACAACGCTAAAACTTAAGTTCTCCAATACTAATGACAACAGTACACTCACAACAGACACATAAAATGATTTAAAATTAAAGAAAAAGTAACAAAAAAGCGTTAAGAAACAAGTGTTATTAGTAAAATCAGCACATGTGTAAAAAATTCAAAAGTATTATCATGATGCCACTGATTTATTGAAATTATCGGTAACCCTGAACTAAAAAGAAACACATTTAAATAAACGATAATTCTGTTTTCCCCTTCAAACTATCGACTAAATTTTGTTTTGTAGTCTACTCGAGACATATTTCTACTTGTATTAAATATGTTACAAATGCAATTATTGAAAAACAACTGCTAGAAGCGATGATGTATACTGTACCTTACGGGAATGTGGAGTAATTATTTGCGTGACGTATATTGTACATTACGGACTGTTAAAGGGCTAAGAATTCTCTACAAACAAATATCTGACATTTTTTTTATATTTAATCAACAATGATCTCTTCACGTGGAATTGATTTTTTCTTTAAAAAATATTAAATTTATTTGTGTCTATGAGTGTGTGTGAATATTAAATGTGATAATTTTTACAACATATATGTAATTATTCGAGGGTTTCAGTAGCACAAATTTATTATAAAATGTGACACATATTCTAAAAGTTTTTGTACAAAAGAGCGACGATAGTCTTTATAGCGAATCCCTTGTTTGTATGAAAATAAATAATAAAACTAAATCAAACAGTTGACTAGAGAAAAGTTTCCATTTTATCAAGAATAGAATTATGAATCGAGATAAAATTGTTAAATCAGTTTTTATACAGACATTTTTACATTTGATAGCCATTTAAGGCGTAACTGCGAACAGTTGTTGGTCAAATTGTTTATTTTAAAGATCTATTTATAAAAAAAGTATGGATAAGTGAAATATCAAACATTAGTTTGAACAATTATTATTCAGCTAATAATATGTTCAGTTGAACATTGTTATACTTTTCTTGATACATTTTTAATAAATAGCGTATATTTATAAAAAAAAAAGATAGATTTAATAATGTAGAAAAGCAGAGTTAGCTATCTGTTGAAAGCGATTGGTTTTCACTAGTATGCCTTCATTGATATTCATAAAGCCTGACGACAGTTCCAGTCATGGCACATAAAAATAGCTCCAGACCTGATAAATAGTAAAGTAAATAAAAAGATATTATCCTCGGACTGCCAATGTAACACAGAGAAATGTCCTTAAGGCAAAATGGGATTATAGATTTACATTATAATTATTAAAAATCTCACTTTATTATTTAATAAGGTAATGATACTCACCTTTTGAAATATTTCTACTCATTATAATATATTTTATTAAAATATTATAGTGTAAATCTATAATTATTAGGAAAACATGTTTGTCACGATATCTAACATAGAATGGGAGACGTTGCCTAGTCTTTAACAGTAAGGGAGGGGCTGAAAGGCTTCAACACAGCCTCTGTAGGTTAAGGTCCAACCAATTATTTGTACTAAATATGAAGGAATAAAAGTGTAAGACAATGTGAATGAATCTGTAATTCTAAAATACTTGACAGTTTGAATATTTATAAAATATTTTTGCTTTGTTCAAATTTGATAGAATCTCTACTCAAATATGGTAATTGTAATGATTATTATTCAAATGATATTTTAAAAGTAATTTTCCATATTTTTTATTATTATTTTATCTACTACTTAGTATATAGACTACTTTTATATGCAAAGCAATTTTTTGCTTGAAATGTTTTATACGTTTTTTTTTACATTTCTCTTTTGATATTTTATAAATTTTGTTTGTTTATTGTTTTAATTATTTTGATACATATGAATGCCAATTCCAAGTGTTGATTACAGTTACCCGTAGCGGTGCTTTCCTGCACATTTTCTGGTAATGATTGCTAAATATTTTAGCAAAAACATGTATTCATTTCTATAGAAATAAAATGAAATTTAAAGTACTATATTGTTTTATTTCATTACCTTTAGAATCTACAAGAGAAGAACCTTCCCCGCGTAATGGTCCTCGAAGAGCAAGTTTCAAGTAAACCTTTTAAACTGATTCACGTAGGACACCGGTTATAGGCTGGTTGTATGGATGTGCCGTCAATGTAGGACCTGATTCTGGCCGTAATGTAAATTTATAGACTTTTTTTCTGTCTCAAACGACACATCCGATTGTCATATTCAGAATTTTGCAGTCAGTAAAATAAGGTAATTTTCATTTTAAAAAATAACAGCGTTGAAGGTAAACCATAATAAAAAATGAGTGATGATTGTACCTTTAATGAGAGAGGACATGTTGACTGCCTGCCACACCAACTGATCAACCTACAAGATAAATTGTTACAATTTTTCTATGCAATATTTGTTTTGATTTATTTTTATTTCATTGTATTATAAGAAGACGGTAGTCTTCGAAACTAGTTGTGAACCTAAATTAAATCTCTGGTGAACACAAAATATAAAATAAGTTTTTTATTTTACTTATTTTTTCTTTTTATGTAAGTTTATTTTTGCTTATTTGTATGATAACTTCATAATTATTTTATAAGAATTTGTTGACATGGAGGAGAATGAAAACCAATCACTGGATTATTTAATTATGCATTGGACTCGGATTCGAGCCAATCTCTTTACTTAATTATATATTCTCTGATTTGAACCAACTTTCAACAATGGTAATATGAAGCAAAAACCATCACAAATTCAGTCGTCGAATGTTCCCTTTAAATAAAAAACTTACAGACCACTAGAGTATGTCGGACAACTCAACCACTGACAATAATACGAGTAAGAAAGTAGACTTATTTTTTTGCCATCATCAACTTCACCTAGCATTGTCCATGTCCAGAAGACAGAGATTGGTAAAGCTAACGTATCAATCAAAATTCCCGGGACTAACCAACAGATGGCGCCTCTTATAACAAATCCATACCATTCTCAGTTAGTACCAACCTTTAGAAGTTACATGTCAAACTTTCATGATATTCCGACATTGTGTCATTGAGTTACAGTGGTTTTATTCATGCTTCTTTTGCTATTTTCAAAACAATGGAAAAAACCGAATTTCGTGAGTTGATAAAACATTGCTTTTTAATGGGAAAAAATACCGTTCAAACTCAACGATGGCTTGAAAAGTGTTATCCGGGCTCTGCTCCGTCGAAAACAACCATTTGTCAGTGTTATGCTGATTTCAAACGTGGTCGTACAGACACAAATGATGCTGAACACTCTGGTCGTCCAAATAAGGTTACAATAAATAAATACATCCAATAAATGTTACACCAGAAAACATTAAAAAAAAACTCAAAATCGTGATGGAAAATCGCAAAGTAAAGTTGCGTGAGATAGCTGACATCCTGAAGATATCATTTGGTAGTGTTTACACTATTTTGCATGAACATTTGGTCATGAAAAAGCTTTTTTCGAAATGGATGCCGCGTTTGCTCACAATGGAACAGAAACAACAACGCATCGATGATTCAGAGCGGTGTTTGGCACTGTTTACGCGAAATAAACAGGAGTTTTTGCATCAGTATGTGACAATGGATGAAATTTGGATCCACCACTATACTCCGGAATCTATTCGGCAGTCAGTTGAGTGGAGAGCAGCCAGTCAAAATGACTAAAAACTCAACAGTCGGCCGGGAAGGTTATGGCTTCCGTATATTGGGATGCGCATGGTATTATATTGATCCATCACCTTGAAAAGGGAAAAACCATCAATAGCAAATATTACATAGCGCTATTGGAGCGTTTGAAGGCAGAAATTGCACAAAAAACAGCCCCATATGAAGAAGAAAAATGTTCTTTTTCATCAGGACAATGCACCGTGTCACAAGTCGATGGCCAAATTGCATGAGTTGAACTTCGAATTGCTTCCGCACCCACCGTATTCTCCAGACTTGGCCCCCAATGACTATTGGCTGTTCACAGACCTCAAAAAGATGCTCCAGGGAAAGGGATTTGGCTCCAATGAAGAAGTGATTGCCGAAACTAACGCCTATTTTGAAACCAAAGATAAATCGTTATACACGGCCAGCATAGAAAAGTTAGAAAAGTGTTGGAATGAATGTATCACTTTTGAAAGAGACTATAGTATGTTGATGTATAAAGAAGAATTTTGGCAAACAAATGTTGTTTTAGTAGTTAGTCCCGGGACTTATTGATCGATGTGTTACGCATGCACCCTTTGGATTTCAGGAAATATATCTTGTAACAGAATTTTCAGGATTAGTTGATGGGTGGGGTGGGGTGGTCTACTCACAGAAAAAATTTCAAATCAATTTAAATAAGGGCAGTACCTATAGTTTTATTCAAAATTTTGATCAACAATATTGAGGCAAGTACAAGGCATTCACCCCTGCATTCATGTTATCTCGAATGGGTTTGATTAGAGGAATGCCCAATGCCACATTTGTAGAGACCGCGCCCCTACGCAGTTTAAAACTTGTAAAAATAGCATACTAATTTCTTGATTCACATGTAAATATTTCATATTATTTTATTTCTGTGACACATATTGAATGAAATGTTGATATCGGTTTACACCGACAAAAATATTATGGCCTACATACGGACAGTATATAGTATGGGTAGTCTATATGGTCATCACGCAGCCATGCACTAATTTCATATACGTATGTCTCTGACTTTACGCCCCCCTTAACCCTGTTGTACCACGAACAATTTTCTATGTAGAAAGGATGTTAAAAATAAAGAAAGCCAAGACACAGATGGACCACTAGTTGTCCTAATAAAAATATTGAAGTTCTGGTACAAGGGCTTGATCGTGAATACAACCTTAAGAGGAACACCATAAGGGGCACTTCGCATGCTGAGGTTCAATGATAATGTAAAAGACTTATTCATAATAATAACCATTTGCAAAGTTATTTAAAATAAAATATAATTATGGTATTTAACTGCTGATCACTAAAATTTAATTATTTTAGATGATCTGATGATATTGATTAATTTGTATTTAATTGATAGTGAACTGAATGTTCAATTAAAATTATGAAATTGTTAGGTCAAAAGGAAAATGATTTAAAAACATGTTCAAGTTTTTTTATTAAAATCAGTTTATTTAAATTTTATAGTCTTTGTGAGCATTACGTAATATAAAAATGTTTACATAAATATTGATAAAATTAAGATTATTTACAATTTTTAAATATTATAATTATTGTCTAAATGTAACATTATACTACAACATCACAATAATTGAATTGTTTTTTAAACTTTTTAGTATTTTATTAAAAAAGGTTTGGATTTTGGACGACTCGTTAGTACGTCTGAACTGTTATCAAACTGTGAAATGTAATTGCAAAAGGAGCAAAGGTATGATCAGTAAAAAAGTACAGCAGGGTGCTCATTTCAGGAGGTGCTACATAGGACTAGAGAGTGCTTGTATCGAAGAGTGATGGTTGATGATGATGGTGATCACGATTCCAGAAATAAGGGAACGACTGAGAAGTTATGAATTGTTTTTAACGGAATTAAGTGATAAGGGATGAATCTGAACTTAAGACTGATGTTTAAGTAAGATGAAGAAGAGCACGTTGAGATGGTAGGATCCTTTACAATAGGTGGTGATTTTAACACCAAGAGATAAACTGGCAGTCCTTGTAGAGAAATGACAATTGTCACCAGAACAGCATCAGATTGCAGGTTGCGTAGTAACAGATAACAGGTTCGATTCCCGTCAGTATCCAAATTTTTTAAAAAGGGTTCCAGTTTGGTTTTTACTAAAGACATGGTTAACTTATTTTTGTTTGGTTAGAAAAATTCACCATAAAGTAATAAACCCGCCAGATTCTACTTTACATAATTGAAGTATAATACGATTGACAACCTCCGTGGCCCAGTGGGTAATATGCCTGTTTTCTAACTGGGAGGTTACGGGTTAGATTCCTGCTAGAACCCAGTTTTAAAAAAAAAAGTTTTCAGTATGGTTTTCACTTAAGGCCTTATAAAAATCTTTCTAGTTAGTTGGAGGATATTGTTGCATGACAGTAGTCTCACAAGGTTGTGCTGAATGCAAAGAAAGTGTTACAGATGATTCGCTCAGGTGTTGTTATAGTTGCCAGACGTGATTTAATATTTATAGGTTAGAGTCCAAAGTAAAATCCCCCTTGAGGAGAGTTTGCTCTCTAAATGATGCTATATAAAATTGTCTTTGAAAAAAAACTATAATGTGTCACAATGCCTTAATTTTTGATGTTCTAAGGAATGTCTGCATTCGCATGGTACCAGCTCTAATTTGAATAGCATATATCAGTAGAGGTCTAACACAAGTTTTATAATTCCTCAGTGTACTTTCTGCTGCCATGAAATAAAATCAAACTATCAAACTAATTTTTAATATTCATAAAACTTATTTTATAAACATCACTTGTTAATTTGGAATTCATTCAAAAGGTTTTTTTATAATTCCATTATAAAAAAACCTAACTGCCTTACCTGTCAAACTTACAAACTTGGCAATGGTACATATTAATAAAAAAAAATCATTTTCTTTGAGAGATGACTAGTTCAATCTTCTTACTGGTGTATTTATTAATAGCTGTTGTTAATTGCAAAATCGCCTGTGTTCTTTCCCTTTCTATTGCCTTCTTTTCTTCCCATCTCTGTTTCTTTTCATCATCATACATTTTATCTTCTTTTCTTTTCTCTGCAATTTCCTTACGTAAGAGTTGTAAAGTGGACATTTTTTTCTTTTTCTTTTTACTTTTTTGAATTATGGGTTTCTCATCATCCGAGTCGTCTTCAACCAGTTCTTGATCTACATCGGGTGAAACTGTACGTTTTAAGCTAACAACTAAAGGATCATCTGACTTATCACCATCTTTGGACTTTTTGAACCATTTGTCTTCTTCTTTAGATCTTTCGAACCAATTATCATCATCTTCATCTTTTTCATACCACGGAGTTGTCTTCACAATGACCTTTTCTCCAAATCCATTGTGGATCATGTCATAATAAGGCCAAGAGGAGTGTATACCAGCTGATTTCTTGAAAGCTACTTTTTTATACGTCTGCAGAAGGTTCCGCCATTTGGAATCGCAAACTGTTCCAGTCAAGCCTTCAAGGCTTTCTCCTGCTCGCTCTCTCATAACATCCGCAAGTTTCTGCCAAATTTTTGCTTTCCTTGTTTTTGGATTTTCAAACTCATCATCAAGATCTAGTCTTGTCTGAATTAAAATAGTTACGTATTTATCTTGCCAAATAAACTCTGAAAATAAATTATTAAAGATTAAAGGGTTTAACAATTAAATAACTATGAAGGTATAACAGAAGTCATCACTTATTCGCAGTTTTGCTTCCCACGGTTTCGCTTTCCGCAGTTTTGCTTTCTGCAGTTTCAATTACTGACAAATCTCAAATTTGGAATATAAACTTCATAGCAAATAAAAAAGAATGGTAATTTAATTATTTATTTTAATGAGTAGAAGTAAAATGAAGTTGAATGTCATTAATGGTAATAAATACAAATGCAATGGCATATACAAAAATTGGACTCCAATGCAAAATGGAAAAAAGGTCCTATGCATGTATTGTAAATAAAATATAAGCATATTAAATACTACATGGTTTTATCCATAATAGTAAGAATAAAATTGGTTTCTTGTCTCCAATAATATTCATACTGTTGTAGAAAAAAAACTAAAAAAGAGTTTATTCAATATTAGTTAATATTATACAAGGGCTGGGTTAAGAAACAAACGTCACAAAAAAGTATTGATACCAAAAGTTTATTAAGGTGCGGACCCTTTGGGCCCCGAAGCACCTCATTGGCGTAGTTACACCACTGGACAAATGTTATGTTTCTTAAGCCCTTGTTAGAAATATACCAACCAAGGTTCTGGTTGGAAGCTGGTTTCAAAGCCTGGGGGAATAAACAGTAAATGATAGTATAAAAATAAAAATCAATGATCTAGGAAGGCCAAAATGCGATAGAGCTGGAATTTTGAAATGAAATAAAAAAAACACTAACTATTTTCATTATTTTCTTCTGTATTCATTGAAAGACCTAAGATACCAATGTCATTTGAGCTAGTTCCAGGTTCAGTCTCTGAAATAATAAATTCAAAATGGTTATTCTACATTCACTGTTATAAGTTTTAAAAGTAAACAAACCCTAATAATGGTAAAACAAACCCTAATAAAAAGTAAACAAATCCTATAAAGCAATATTAAGTAAAACATACAGGAATACACATTTTATTCAATTAATATAAAAGTATGGAATTAAGCATAGTCTTAATTAAGTATGAAATTATGTTTAAATCAATAAGTTTTGATGTACAGTACCCGGCAGTAAGTAATACACACCGGGCTTAAGAAAGAGACTGTCGGCCATGATCGGCTTTGTAGAGCGTCGTCTCTGTCATTCATACACGTGTTCCGTCACGATTTGTCAGTCAATCGTGCGACACAGACGACGCTCTACAAAGCCGAATCTAGCCGATTATGAACAACAGTCTCCTTTTTAATCCCGATGTGTATTACTTACC